>QNUK01001150.1:0-108612 GCA_013621035.1 Clarias magur | reverse complement strand
CACAACTACAACACACACACACACACACACACACACACACACACACACACACACACACACTCACACACACACACTCACACACACACACTCACACACACACACACACACTCACACACACTCTGTGAACTGTGTGAATAGATGGGAACAGATGGGCGATGTCAAAGAGTAGATCTGATTAAGCTACACCTATTGAACTGTAAGAGGCCTAACACTAGTTAAGTTTAAAAGGTCCTACCCAATGTAATGTTAAATCAAATTAGAATAGGAGTTTTTACCTTGTACCACGAGGCGAATTGCTGTTTGATACGGTCCACTTGGAAATACACTAAAGACACAGGTGTAGATTCCGTCATCTGAAACAGTAACACTACTTAGAAGAATTGATCCGATGAGTCCAGAAATGTTGCCATTGAATTTCACTCTGTCTCCCAGTATGTTTATGTGTTCCTCAACGCCAGTGGAAGTGACAGCAAAGAAATCTTTATTTGTTGGTTTTTCCTTTGTTCGTCTTTGCCACGTAATGCTTGTTAGACGCTCTGTTGTCTCGACCGCTTGACAGAATAATTGTGCATCGTCTCCTGTTGTTACTGTCACATCCCGACCAATGATCCTTATACCTGTTAAAAAAAACATTTAAAATGTAAATTAGTACTACGTTGACTATATTAAACAAATAGTCAGTTAATCTAGTGTTAGGTTTAAGAAGAATTTAAAAAAAATTAAGATAACTTAAAAGAGGAATAATTATTGCTTGATGCGTCTGCCATACTTAATTTTTTTGCATCCACCATGACCCACTTAATGACTAAGCCCGATCAACCGGGAGAGATGGACAAACACGCAGACACAAACATGAGGTGTGTCTCAAGATCTCTATTAATTATCAGAAAATAGAGCATATTAAACTTTTGGGCTGGTGGCCATTGTCACTTACATCCGGTACATAGAGAGACCTGAAGATGCACAGATGATTAAAGCAAGTGGGTTTCAGCAAGCTTTGCATATGCTTTGATGTATATTTGTCTGAACATGGGCTATGGGAGGTTTTACCACATAAGGAATCAGGAAGCACACTCTTATTATTATAATTATATTATATAATTATTTATAATTATATATAATTATTATAATTATTTTATTATATAATTTTTTTCCCCAAAATAAAAACCAGTGCCAGCAATTGACTTGGTGTGTGCATGTGGGGTTGCCCATGTGGGATGTGCGCACAGTCACAGAACAGAATATACTGTCTTACTTAAATAGTGATTGCTGATAGTAAACCAGAAATGCATTCTATTATTTATCAGAAAAAGTTTGCCTGCCAACTTCTACATGAGGAGGAGAATAGTGTGGATTGTGTGTGCATTAAACTGTTTAAGTCCGTTCAGTTACATATGTGATAACAGAACAAATGCTATATAAAAAGAAATTATGTTTGTGTTCCGTTAAAGGAGTGTCACATGCATTCCTCCTGGACCACCTGTAACAACAGGTCACAGAATTTTTAAAGGAAAATTACAACCTAAAAAAAAAAAAAAACAGCCAGTTCTCGAGCCGGTGTTCTATCAGTTTTTCCTACTTGTCAGAATTTCCTACCGGTAGAAAAAACAGATAGTTATACCGGTGTGTCCTACATTATCCAAATGCACATAAGACTGCAAATACGCAGTTTTAACATGGGCAGCCGATTCTGACACATGACGGTACTTCATCAGTATGTAATTCCCATAGTTTTTAAATGGGTACAAACGATAAAAAAAGAAATCACTCCAACCCTACAATTCACAGGTCAACTGTTATATGTACGCATGTGAATGAAATAATTTTTTAAAAGCACAAATTTCAATTAAAAGCACAAAAGTAGGAAATACCTCAGTAAATTCGCACATGAATGAATTGAAGCGTGACGTATTTTTACTGCGCATGCGGAGAAAGGCTGGGAAGGAAATAATGACGAGTAGGATGAATTGATAGAACACCTGCCACAGCAAAGAGATTCCGATTGTTGCAAGCGTCAGAACGACCGGAGCACCGAGACTCAGCAACAAATATGAAAAGCATGACAGAGCAGACTGAAGCGAATGCAGGCAAAAGCAGGGTATGGTGCTAGAAGGGGGCATGATTGCGCTGCCCATATCTTTTGGAAAATGTACTGTAAACCTGACAATGCCACACGTCACTGAATAAGAATGGCGTCAAAGCCTTGCACGCTCAGAGCGCGGTCACTCACTCATTAGCGTAGAGCGCTGTTAACCACTCATTGGCTTAGAGCACCGTCACTCACTGGCTTAGAGCAGTCAACCACCCATTGGCTTAAAGCGCAGTCAATCCCTCACTGGCATAGAACGCCACCAATCACTGCTTGATTTGCGAAGGGGAATCGAAGTTGCGCGATTTTCAAAATGGAGGAGAGAGACCCACACCACGACACATCACCGTTTATATACACCGTGTGTGTACAGTCACTTCAATTTATTATTATCATTTTTAATATCACCCTAATATTGGTATTCTAATATTAGAATAATATTCTAATTGAATCTGATTTCCCGAAAGCCTCGAAAATTTATGAAAGCTGGTGTAAGTGGAGTAATGAAGAGTAACCTTACCTCTCGCTTTGGTGCACAGTAAAATCATCATACAAATCACCCGAGTGTGCGAGTTCATACATTTTATAGCCATTATCCAAAAATAAACCGAAAACGTATATTATAGTAATGTTACGTATGACTCCGAATTATGATGTGGCCGTCTCGAATTATACGGCTCTTCGAGAGACGGCTAGTGATGAGACATAGACATGTGCTTCGAAGTGTGTGTCGAGAAATCCCCAAGTCAAATCTCCCAAGTACCCCTGTCTGCAGCCTCCAGATCGAGGCGGGGCTGAATCTGAATTACATAGTTTATTATTGGTTGTAAGCAGATGAAGGCGGGGCTGAATCTTGGGCCGGACTGCATGTGTCGTCCCGCCTACATAGTTTCTTATTGGTTGTAAGTAAGTTAATGACGTCGACGCAACGTTCCTTCCACAACTCATCTCATTGGTGGCAAAGTAATGATGTTGAACCTTCCATTTCTGGTGTTTTTTGCTGCATGGTGAATGAGTGCACCCGCTACATTTTATGTGTAAATTGTTATTTAAAATGTATAATGAGTACATTAAGTAAGTTTTTTTTTTGTGTTTGCTTTTTAATGCATTTGAGATTTTGTCTTTCCCAGTGCATGCGTGATATGTCATGTATATAGTTTCCATCTATAAATGTTAGTAATTCATGCATGTGTATACAATTTGCCGTCTTCGCGGATGATGTTTCACTATAAACGAGCCTCAATGTAAGAAGTGTGTATCTTTTGTTACAACAGTAACTGTAAAGGGACTAACATTACTGAGTTCGTTTAAATTTATTTTCTCCCCCAGTAAATTAACTTCAATTGTTTAATTTTTAATGTAGTGATTTTGATTTATACTTTAAAAAAGAAAAATGTTAGGATTTTTCTGTGTTTCTGTGAATAAGATCATTCAGCACAAAGTGCATGAAACGAGGGCTTGTCTTCTATAATGCAACTTCCATATATGCACAATTGAAATCATTTGATACTAAAACCAATTATCTATTCCTTCTATTTGCAGATCCTTGATGTTGACATCCCCATTAATATTCCCTGTGCACCACATTTTCTATTTTGTTTAGCTTGTATTGTTTTGCTGTTATTCTCTAATCCATATGCTACCCCTCAATTTCTCTCTTTGTTTGTTCATGTAACCCAGGGGCTCTTTTAAGAGCCATTTTCCTTGCAAACATGCACAAAACAGTGTTAAGCAAGGGGTAGTGTGAGCAGTATTTAAAAGACTGCTGCAGCAATTGCCCTTTCTGCCCATACACCAGTATGCCACAGTTGGTGTACTATCACACCAAAAAACATTTCCAGTTGGCAGAGCACCATGATGGTGAGTTTAACATTTTTGCTTTGATTAACTTGTGATTTACTTATGTCTGCTTCTGCCTAACTTTGTGCTATATGTAGACAATTATTCTTTTGGTCAATATTAACTGTGCATGTGTGATATTACAGGAATGCATCCTTAGTTCAGATTTAAGCATACCCACACAGAGCAAGCATTTTGCAGTAAAGGAAGAATGGAATGTTTTTCATAAAATGCTAAAAATGTACTCTCATCTACTTTTTTATTTATAAACTGCTGTTGTCCATCTTGTTGTCTCCTGAATGTATTGTCACATACTTAACAGATTATGAATCCGGGAAAGCATGACATTTATTCCCTTGATCCTCTGCATGGTGAAATATTCAGTCATGTAGAATATGTGCAAATCTACAGGTTTTATAGTGCACTGTTTTGAGAGGTTGTGGTCATTCCTAACCACAGTATTTAGGGCCCAAGCACTATGACATCAGCCCTATGTCGTCATAGTGTGTGAAGGGCCCTCTTGTTAGGGCCCAAGCACTATGACATCAGCCCTATGTCGTCGTAGTGTGTGAAGGGCCCTCTTGTTTTCCTTAGGATTATAATTTTTTTTCCCCACACTTTTGGACTTTTCGAGGGTCTTAACATGCTCAAAAACTCTTGAAACTTGGCAGACGGGTTGGAATCTGCTGCCATCAGGATGCCTGAGAGTCTCGTGGCCCGGGGCTCATACACACTTTCACGTAGGCACACAAAATTTGGCACACATCAACTTTCGCGCTGCATGTCCTGGGCTAAACTCAACAGGAGGCCGGTTATTTTGGGTCGTTTGCAAAAACGCACCCAATGGCTTTTGATATACTCTTCCTAGGGATATTATACAATTGCTACCAAACTGGGCCAAAGAGATCTAAAGACATTGAGGGTGCAAAATTGCGGAGGGATTTTGATATCTCAAACGGGTCAGTCGTGATAATGTCTTAAACATATGCCGAAAAATGATTAATAACGTTCTGTGTGGCATTATATTGAGTGACATTATATTCAGTGACACCTTCTGTGACATCACGCACTCACACACACACACACACACACACACACACTAATGCACTCAACAAATATTTAGGGCCCAAACTGACATTAGCCCTGTTTTAACACCCTAACACACACGTCACTAATGTTAATACACACAGACTCAAACCATACACACAAACAAGCACAAACACAAGCACATTTCCTCGTCACACACAGACTGACACATCTACACGTCACACACCTCTCTCCCTCACTCTCACACACACTAACCCTTACACACTAATGCGTGCACACACACACACACACACACACACACATGCAGGCATGCTGCACACTCATACATCACACACATACACCCATATTACAAATGTTTACACTCACACACCTCTCACGATGCACACACACACACATATATACACACACCCCTCTCTCACGACACACACACACACACATGCAGGCATGCTGCACACTCATACATCACACACATTCACACATATTACAAATGTTTACACTCACACACACACACACACACATACACACACCCCACCCACACCCGGGGTGGGAACGACGCAGGGTGCTTGGGCCCGTCATCGTTGCTTGCAACTATATTTAAAAGATTGTGGTCGTTCTTTACCACATTTGTAAAAAAAAAAAAAGACAATGTGTAGTTTTTTTTTTTTTTTTTTAAGTAATGATTTGTTTTGTCTTTCTCATCACAGAAATATTGCACGGATCATTTATCCTGGGCCTTGGCATGAATTACTGTGTCAACAATATGGTACCAATAATCATTTGAATAAATGTAATGTAAAAGCATTTAAAATAATTTGTTTTTCAAGGTAGATTGACTGTGTTCATGGCTACATCAACAGGGCCTTCCACGACAACATTAGAGCAACAACTGTGGCATCTCTGTCCTGATGGTAAGTTTATAAAGCTGATGTTTTCTTACTAGATTTTGTTCCAGTATAGAACAAATGTATTTGTAATTTTTACAATTCCAGTATTCCCTGAGCTTTGCAAACACAGTGGACTTTAATTTTACATAAATTTTAAAAGTAAAAACTCTAAATAAATAAATAAAAACTCTAATGTATATTTGCCGTATAATTATAAAGTAATTAGATTTTTTCCCCCTCAGACAGACATGCCTAATATTAAGAGATGGTGGTGTTTGCTTCTTTTGGAGAATTTCACCTTGTGGTTTATTGTCTTTTCTTTTTCTCTACATTTTATGAACATTTTATCAACATTTTTGCTGAGGTGTCGCTTTTACATTATACATACTGGGTCTGTGCAATATAATAAAAATGATTGAAGTATTGTTTTTAATTTATTTAAATCAATTCAATTTTATTTGTATAGCGCTTTTAACAATTTTCATCGTCGCAAAGCAGCTTTACACAATCAAAAGAATTATTTATTTGTATGAAATGTGAATGTGTATGAATCAAAAAATGTTCAGATAGTGCCTGATGAGCAAGCCAAGGGCGACAGTGGCAAGGAAAAACTCCCTGAGATGGCAGTAGGAAGAAACCTTGAGAGGAACCGGACTCAACAGGGAATCCATCCTCATTTTGGTGAAACAGAAAGCAGGAATTGTTCTGCATTCATACTGTGTCTTAGGTGGCAGGCAGTTAATAGTTATTAATAGTATAATAGTTGTTAATAGATGTTAATTTATGTTGGAAGTAGTGCTACAGGATAGAGATGCTGCCTACATAAATCTTTTGCTTACTTGCAGTTGCTTTAGTGCAATTGTAAACAGGACCCTGTTCAGACAGAAGGCACACTATGCATGGCTTGACAGTAAGCATCTGTCCTTTTTTTTGTTTTTTTTTTTAAATGTAATTTTGCTTATTGAATTTTTAAATCTGCATCATGGCTAACAATCCTAGATGAGTTCTGCTTTGTGTGTGTGTTTTTGGCTACAGGTGTTGTGGACTGGGAAAAATGGAGTGAAACATCAAGGGCTGAATTACGGGTGCCTTTTGAAATTAAAGAATGCAAAATGTGTAAAACGTTATTCAAGACCTGCTTCGGTTAGGACCCAGACTGCTGTTTCGCGTGCCATTATTAGATTGGGAGGGAGAATTAATGCTTGACCACAGAGAGACGTATAAATACCTGCTTTCTCCTCTATCAGAAATAACTGTAAACAGTATCTTAAATAAATAAAACTGAAATTCATTCATTTGTCATCATAAGTTCATTCATGGTCATAAATGTTTATATTTATAAACCATTCTGATGTTTAACAACTCTTTTCTATTTATTAATTTAATGACCAGGATAGTGGTGAGAATATTCCACATTCATGTATTTTAGTAACAATATTAAAAAAAAAAAAAAAGAAGCTGTGAATAAACTCGATTGGTTGACATTTGATGTACAGTATAGTCACGGATTACCAGAAATGGGATAACTAAACAACGGAAAGATAAGTCTTGCTTGTAAATGTATTAACCTTGGATCACAAACCAGTCATAAGCATACATTTAAAATAATAATAATAACTTAATTGAGATTTCTTCACATCTAAAAAGCTGAATAGATAGGGAAAGGGTTCAGCGTCTGCATTTCCTGTTTATCGTGGAAGCGACTTCAATCCATTTCACTAACCAATGAGATGAGTTGTAGGAGGAACTTTGCGTCGACGTCATGAATTTTCTTACATCCAATAAGAAACTATGTGGGCGGGGTAACACGTGCAGCCCCGCCTCGATCTGCAGGCTGCAGACAGGGACGTCTCTGTTTTTCACGTGACTTGACACGCCTGTTTTTTTTGCGCCCCTTCTAAAGCTTCCGAGGCATTCGTATTTCTGAAACGTTTCTATAATATACGTCACCAGCTTATGAGCGTTTGTTAATGGATAATGGCTATACAATGTGTTTACGCACGCATCTTGGCGTCATTTGTGTTGTGATTTTACTGTGGACCAAAGCCAGAGGTAAGCCTATTATGGTACTCTTTACTTCTGCACATACACAAAGACTTCGGTGATGGCGGAATGAGGCTGCATGAGTCATAGACTGAGAATAGGTTATTTTTGCAGGAAGCTTGGAGTGAGTCCAAGGATTACGTTATGTTATGAGAGGTTTATCCGCGTACATATTTGGTTTGAGTCCAAAGGAAATAAAGGGCCCTTCTGCCTGTCGCATTCGCTGGACACGTTTTTGAATCGTGAAGTTAGTTTGCTGTTCGGACATTAGACAGACATTCGGAAGCGTTATTTTAGGGACCGTCGACAAATTGCTGTCCCAATGAAAAGTGACACTTGGCTACGTGCCCCAGTTATGCGAATTTCTTTTTTATATACGCTATGCGTCATAGCATACTGCTTTTGTTTATTTATTAATATATATATTTTTGAATTAACAGATAATATTAATTATGTATCATGTTAGTTAATTTGCATTTTTATTAAATCACACCTTTCTTCAATAGCTTCTAGGTCGTGTGACCATGTGACCCCCAAACTAGTACCAAAATAATATCATTGGACACCCCCAAAAGGTACACCTCATTTTATCCCAAGATATCTCTTCGTTGATTTTTATTAGTGGTGCTTGCGAAGTGAAGTACTGCTATTATTATCTCACAGGCTTATTATAAGTTGTGTCAGAGCATTCACCGACAGAGGGTGCAAGATTTGCCCCATTGACATACCATGGGGAAAAATCCCGTAGTCTTAACATTGAGACCAAATTTGCAAGTGCGGAGCAAGAATTTGGTAGAAATCTCAAATTTATGTTGCTAGCATTACACTCAAAATGTTAGCATGTGGCTAGCATGATGCTAACAATATTAGCGTGTCGCTAGTATGATGTTAATATGAGTAGCATGTTGCTAACATGACGTTAATATGAGTAGCATGTTGCTAACATGACGTTAATATGAGTAGCATGTTGCTAACATGACGTTAAGCTGATTAGCATGTTGCTAACATGACGTTAAGCTGATTAGCATGTTGCTAGCATTATGCTAGTTATATTAGTTTTCAGAAACTAACTATATTTTCTTCTGAAATTGTACCGCTCTAGTTATTAGTGGTGCTTGCAAAGCCATCTGAGTTATTATCTCACAGATTTTTTTTCTTAGTTTTCTTCCGTACAAAAGTTTGGCGCGTAACCAGTCCTGTACCATTTGTTGTAGACCCATGAATGAGGTGTCAAATCGTGCGGCTTATTCGGGAATGGTGTGCTATGGCTTTTCTAAGGGGATTCAAAAATCCCACAGACTTAACATTGAGACCAACTTTGACGGATTTTAGCGAAGAGAAGGAATTTTGTGCATATCCTGCACAAGGGTATAAGTTTTACCCCCAGGGCACAAGAGGTCCCCAAATTTGTCCCATTAACATATTATGGGGAAAAAATCCCATAGACTTAACATTGAGACCAACTTTGACGGATTGAAGTGCAGAGTGAGAATTTGGTTTATAAGGATTTCTTGAATTTTGGTAGACCTCCCTTTGTCTACTCAGTGCTCAGCCTGTATTCTGCTTGTCCCGCCTGGATCCAGGGAACCCCTCAATGAAACCCACAAGTCAGTGCTCAGTGAGAGGTTCAAAGTTTATTGTGGAAGACAGAACTATATATGCGCGCACACACACACACACACACACACACACACACACACACACACACACACACACACACAAAAGCACCAAAAAGGAGGGTGCAGGAACTGTTACATCTGGCCTTGAATGTTTAAAAAAATATAACGTGCAGAAAAACAGAAGCCTGGGAACAGTTCTGCAATTATGAACCTTCAGCGGTTTTACGACCTTGAACATACGTACATAGATTAGATTAAGGAATGTGTTTGCTGATAGCGCAGCATGTCGAGGTCAAAGCAAGAAAACACTCTGTACTCATGAACACAGAATTTCATGAATCACACTAAAAATTAAATACATTGGTAGAAATCTCAAGTTTACCACATTTGAAGAGGCTTGCAAGCTGTGTCAGAATATACCCCACAATAGGTTTTATCCCAGGGGTGCAAAAGCGCCCAGTTTGCCCCATTTACTTATAATGGGAATTTTGGCACGTAACTATTCTTGTACTATTTAAAGAATGAAAGAGGTGGCAAATTGTGCGGCTCATTGGGGAATTGGGCTATATGACTCTTATAAAGAGGTGGGGGGTAAATTGCTCCTGAAGGAGGCAATTGTACCCTAAAAATCCTATAGGTTTAATATTGAAAAAAATTTGACGGATTTAAGCACAGAGCGAGAATTTCGTAGAAATATAAAATTTAACACATTTGAAGGTTTGCAAGCTGTCAGAACATTCCCCACACAAGGGTAACAGGTGCCCAAATTTGCCTCATTGTCTTATAATGGGGAATTTGGTGCATGACTAGTCCCATTCCGTTTGTCATAGACGCATGAAAGAGGTGTTGTGTTGTTGGGTTTATTCCGGGAATGGGGCCTTGACATGACTTTTCACAAGGGGCGAGTGAAAAACTGCCCCAGCAGGGGGCAATTAACATACAATGGTGATTTCCATAGGAACATTGAAACTGAATTTAACTGTCGATCCCACTGTCATAGAGACGGGGGAGGGCTCATTAACTCAGGCAACAAATCAGTCTTTCACATTTATCATGATGTTCATAAGCCATGCCCCCTAGCAACATCATTAGCATGCTGGTAGCATGTTGCTAACATGATTAGCATGATGCTAGCGTTGTGCTAACAATATTAGCATGTCGCTAGCATGATCCTAGTGTGATTAGCATGTTGCTAGCATTATGCTAACTATATTATTATGTTGCTAGCATCATGAAATGTACCTCTCTAGTTCTTCTTTTTCTTTTTTTTCTTCTTTTTCTGTACAAAAGTTTAGTGTGTAACTAGTCCCGTACCATTTGTCATAGACACATGAATGAGGTGTCAAATCGTGTGGTTTATTTGGGAATGGGGTGCTATGACTTTTCTATGGGGTGTGTGGTAAATTGCCCCCACAGGGGGCAGTTAACCGCCCCAAAAAGTCCAATAGACTTAACATTGAGACCAACATTGATGGATTCTAGTGCAGAGCAAGACTTTAGTAGAAATCTCAAATTTACCACATTGAAGAGGCTTGCAAGCTGTGTCAGAATATACCTTGCCCAAGGGTATTGGTTTTTCCCCATGGGCACAAGAGGTGCCCAAATTTGCCCCATTGATATATAATGGAGAAGGTACTGCTCATTGTAATAGGAAGTGCTCACAGTTGCATTCCCTGCTATGCCAACTTACATAGGAGCTTTGAAACTGAACCTAACTGTGGATTCCTTTGTCACAGAGATATGGGGGCCTGACTTTTGCAATGGCAAGCATCACTTTCTTCAGAAAATGTACCCCTCTAGTTTTAATACTAATTTCATTAAGTCGCTGTTTCTTTAGTACTTGTAGGACTTGTGACCCCAAACTAGTACCAAAATAACTTACTTGGACACCCCAAAATAATCTCATTGGAGACCCACACAAGGTACTTCTTATTTTATCCCAAGATATGTCTTCATTGATTTTTATTTAATTTTTAATAATAAAAATAAAACACTTTCTTCAATAGCTTCTAGGTCATTTGACCCCAAACTACTACCAAAATAAGTTACTTGGACACCCCAACAAGGTACACCTCTTTATAGCCTAAGATGCATCTTCATTGATTTTTTTATTAATAAAAAAAAAACACTTTCTTCAGTAGCTTCTAGGTCATGTGACCCTGTGACCACAAACGAAGTACTAAAATAATTGACTCTAAGACCCCAACAAGGTACACCTCTTTGTAGTCCAATTACTTTGTAGTCGATTTTCATTTCGACGCAGTTTTCAAATATGATTAGCGCTTAAGTCATAAAGTCATGTTATATCGAAGAAATACTATTGATGGTAATTTCCACATCCAAGTACTTTTATACAACAAACATGAAAAATCTGAACCAGAGCTATTGACATTTACTACAATAATAAGTTTTAAAAAATTGGTTAAATGTTGTTTAGACAGACGATCGAGTTCACTAGCTAACAATTTTATTTGTACAAAGGATGAACGGTTATATATAGCCTCTGTTTGTATCTGTTCATCATTTTTTAAAAATGTTACATTTAAAGACATCAAACTTTAAATATAGCAAATATAGCAACGATGACGGACCCAAGCTCCCGTGCCATCGCTACCTGGGCACACCAGAAAGACAGTGGCCATAGAACGGATGTGCACTTAAACGGGAATGCCTAAAGGACAAAAGTGACAATTTGGGTCTAATGAAACAGATTGTAACAATGTCTACTGATGTCATATGGATTCAGCATCTAAACTCTGTCTATTGTGTGTATATAAACATATACTGTGTGTGTGTGAAGTTATTAGCCACTTTTCAGCATTAGGCATCGCGGATAAACCGTTTGACTTATCAGAAATGGTGCATCTGCTTGGGCCCGTCACTGTTTTTGTGGGATGTGCAGTGTGTTTGTGATGTGCAGTGTGTTTGTGGTGTATATATCGCCTCCCCTGTACACCAGGCTGAATGTTTCTCAGTAAAATGTGTCAGTAGAATGTTTCTCAGTGGCAAACCTAAATATTTATATTGTTTTTATAGATTATTTCTGTATACAGTGGAACCTTGGATTACGAACATAATTTGTTCTGGAAGCGGGCTTGTATATCAAAAACACTCATAAACCAAAATGAATTTTCACATGGGGAATAATGGAAACTCAAATTATTTGTAAATTATAAAAAAAAAGGACATAAAAATAATGAATACAAAATATAAAGTAAAAACAAAACAAATTAGCCTGCACTTCACCTTTAAAAAAAAGTAAAAATAAATCCCGACAGATAAGTGCTTCCGTTTGTGCCCGCAAGCGCTGTGTGTGTGTGTGTGTGTGTGTGTGTGTGTGTGAAGAGGTTAAAGATCCATTTTCTCTCTCTCTGCCTTTGAAATTTTGCATCTTGAATATGTTGATCATATTTTTCTGGTTTGGTGCCAATTGTTTTAAATTTCCTAGGAGTATTTAAAATTTAATTGGGTGCACTTTGTAAACAACTAAAACTAACTGACTTCCTGTGGATTAGACCTAATGACATTTGCAGTGCGAAACTTGTTCAGCTCGATGAGATCTAGAAGTATAAGTGTGTATGAGCTATGCCGCAAGAAACTGTTGCTGGAGCACTGTGGCGGGCCACGCCACACTGAGGTCCTAATGGCCATAGATTCCAATCTGTCTGCAAATTTTGATGAGTTTTTGAATATGTTAAGACCCCCAAAAGTGCCCGGATGATTGAAAAAAAAAAAAATCCTTAGAAGAACAAGAGGGTCCTGCGCACTGCAGTGCTTGGGCCATAAATATAGAAATAACTGGAAAAATAGACTTTCAGAGTAGAACATTAGAATAACTAAAAAATACACTCTAAAAGATGCTGGGTTGTTCCTCTAAACACCTGGTTGGGTTATTTTGAATCAACAACTGATTTATTATTTATTCTCTGGTTTCTCCAAACGGCCTGCAAAATGTTCGAAATATTACTGTTAAGTGTAGTTTTAAGAGTTGTTTAGCCGAGAGTGCATGTGTGTGCAGCTTAAAACCTCCACCGATCATTAAAGATAGCGTCTATTTAAAGAATTGCTCAAACGATTTCGGGGATTTGAGCTCCAGGCAATGCCCATGTACATGCCTCATGTATCCCGCCCAACGCAGCCTCACCTCGGAAAGAATTTCTGAAAACTACCATTGGCTGTGATGTCTTTGTAAGTGTTAAAACAGCAGGGGTATTTTATTTTGAGTATTTCTAACTGGTATTCTTTGGTATAATACGGTTATAGTACAGTATAATATATTGCGGCTATGTGACGCATCCTATACTCTGCGTTCCAGACTCTTTGGTAGAGGTTGTTGATGTTTATTTAAAATTTTTGTTTGTCTTTGATGTTAACTACACAAAGCAGTGTCTTCTCACCCGGGAGTTTCTCCAGCATACTATATATCAGATTAATGGACATGAGTCCTCATCTGTTAAATTTTTGAGGACAACAGTTTTTTAAGCCCACATTTAATCAATAATATAAAAAAAGTTTGTTCTTGTTCTTAAATTTATTTTGAAGTAAATGAAATAATTGTTAAAATAATAAAATAAATAGTTTAATAGTTTAAGTAGTTAAAATAAATATTAAGATGGGGAATGTTTGATATCATGTGTGCATTGTAAAATTTGTATTGAAAACTTCTAAATAAAAAGTGGCAGCTGGCATGCCTAAAAATAGATGCAGGATTATGTTTTATCGTCTAAATAAAAATGCTTTATTAAGTGTGGGCTATTGTTGTTTACATGCAATATTTGTTAATTTAATTTAAATGAGATTTGGGCTCTAGGTGTTGATCCGGCATCGTAATTCTCTTCTTTAATTTCCTATGTAGTCTAATCAGCACTCAACCGCACGCATAAAGGTTTTGAGAGCGCGGAGGAATTTTGTTGTACTAAATAATATTTTTGCAGTATAATCAGGGCCTCTTATACCTATTTATTGTAAGTTGTTGTTGTTTTAGTGTTACTGTGTCAGACAACATTCAAAGGCAAATAATTCACCCATATTATCATATGTATTTGTCTGACACATATTATTATTATTATATTATTATTATTATTTTTATCATCAGCATTGAATAATTATTTGACCACGAATGGCTGAAATAATGCTGCTCACATCGGGCACCCATTCACTTTTTAAAAAATGCAGTGTTTGTTCAGCAAGTATATATTTATGCTCTATTGTTTTTCTGGGGTACTGATTTTACATTTTTTCTGCTTCGCAAAAGTCGTCACTCTTTATGAATATTATGACTGAAACAAAGCTGCTCATATCGGCAGCGTTTTGATCAAAGGGGAGATGAAAAGTGCAAAGTGAAACGCTGCACCAGAAACAGCATTATTTAATTCATAAAATACTCTGATTACAAACAACAACATGGCATAGTGCATGTCTGTGAATGGCTGAAATGTGGTTGTGAATAAGACTTTTAGTGAATGCAAAATGTTTGCGTGAACTTGCGGCGCGTGTGCGCTCTTTCACCTTGCAGAATTTTGATCAAACATACATTTGAACAAACATACATTTATATGTGTGCCGCTTTATTTCAGTCATAATATAGTAACATATTTTTGCTGTGTAGTCGACCGCGGACAGCTTCTCGCAGACGAGCCTTTCTCTGAATGCACCGTTTTTTCCGGGGGCTTGGCTAAGAAGCACGCATCTCAGTTTATTAATCTACGCATTCAGTTTAGGTTTAGTATTCAGTGTGCACCGTTTATTCAGTTTGATTATCTGTTATGTTGCAACTATATTATAACACTCAGAAAGACCTTTTATTTGGGGTAAAGTGACTGCTGTGCCTAACCTTTTTTTCAGCAGAGCCACTGTTGCACTGAATAATCCATGACTTTTCATGAATATGCAAGACCTATTGACACCTCTCAGGTGACATCACACACACACACACACACACTCTCTCTCTCTCTCTCTCTCTCTCTCTCTCTCTCTCTCTCAGATCACAGCATACAGACTAAACGTCAAAAGCATGTCCCTGCCCCCAAACAATGCAGCAATGAGCATTTACTTCTGAACAGAGTCAGTTAAATCAATGATCAATAGCTCATGATGCATACTTTTAAACAATTTATTCATACAAATGTACCTGTTTTACATGGATATTTACAGGCTTGTTACTGAACGATTTACGCTGACAAAGAGCCATGTAAGAACAGTGGCAGCTAGCGAACCTAAAAATAAATACAGGATTATTATTTATAATGTAAAAAAAATGCTTTTCTAAACATGGGCTATTATTATTTACTTATACTATTTGTTAATTTTATTTAAATTAGGTTTGGGCTCCAGGATGTTGAGGGCTGCATTGTGATCCTATTCTAATTTCCTACGCATAAAGTTTTCCAGAACGCAATGGCAGAAATAGACTAATGATTATGAATTCGTTAGGGGGAAAGCATAAAAAAGATGTTTTTGGTTTCGGCTGTAGTGATGAAGGTGATCATGTCATCTTGTCATTTCCGCAGCAGTGGATGCACCAATAATTCATGTTTCATACGAATTATGTAATCTGAAATTTGTTTTCCGTTAGTTTATATAAAAGCAGACATTTCGCTTTCTATAAGTATATATTTTTCACGTCTTTGAGGCAAGCATACACAGAAATTTGCTTCATTTTCTGATGCGCTCAAGTTCAAAGTTTTTTGTTTTTGCTTTCTTTATTTTACGAAATCATAACGTTTTAAAAAAGAATAAAAGTAGAGTCTTATAAAGGCTATGTATCTTATTTAGTTTTATTATATAGTTTTTGCACATTAATCTGACAACACCTGTGGCACACCCACTTTTTCTGATGCACACAGTTTTCTGGCTACGCAAAATATAAGATGACACAAAACCCCACACGTATAGGGTGATTGCACAATCTTTCTAGAAAAATCACGTAGCTTTTCTACACATGATAAAATTTAATGGCTCACTGTGTTAACGTTTACTTTGCTTAAATTCGATCCTAATAAGATTTAATCCAATTTAAATTCTACATTTGTACTGTAATTTTAGTACTGTGATTTGGAATCGTTTAACTCCAATGTTACACTTGATTTTATCCGCTACTATGTGCAGCTATAAAGGAGCTGCGGCTCATTAATCCTTGAGAGAATTAACTAAGGCCTGAGGCATCTAGTTAAATACCACTCAGTGGTAAAAGCCAGCAAACGCACAAACCCAAATGCTGTTGCTGTGAGGTGTGGCGGTAAAACTAGAATACCGCTTGAGTACCATCTGTAATTTACTTGTTTATCCCCACATGGTACACCCAAATTGTAGATTTTTATTTATTTGTTTATTACCTTTACTTTTAAAAAGAATATTTTTTTCTTAAGATTAAAAAGCTGGCGATGATTATCATTAATCGACCTCAGGTAGATTTCACATTATAAAAGCGAAGCACAGAGTTTAGTCCAGGGTCTGGAAGCAAAGCAAAAGCGTCATGTGGTGGATTTTTTTTTTTAGAGAGTCGCACGTGAACGGGGAGATGTTATGCATCCCAGAAACTTTAAAGAGGAGACCAGAATGCCGCTCTTTGACCTCTGCAAGAGGACAGCGACTGTGCGAGCTCCTGTGGCACCTTCACTCCCTTACAAAGTCACTCCCTGATGCTCGCCTTCAAAGCTAAAAATGGCTCAGCACCCACTTACTTCTCTGCTTTAATCACACCACGCACTGCATCACATTCCCACTGAACCGCCAGCACTGCTCACCTCATTCCACCATCTCTCAGAGACATTCAGCCAGACTCTGTTCTGACACCTAGGAGGTGGAACGAACTTCCTCTAGATGTCTGTACAGCGGAGTCTTTGACAATCTTTAAACAAGATTTAAATGAGAGAGGACTGCGTTAGGGCCCCTGATCTCAGCCAGGAAAGCCGGCCAGCCGACGGACGAGCTTGATTTTGTGTCTGCTGAACCATTTTTGTGTAGATTTCGCCACATGTTTTGGGTCATTATCCTGCTGAAAGACCCAATGATGGCATCTATCAGAATGCTGAAGATGGGTCATCAGGTTTTGATTTAAAATGTCCTGGTATTTCAGAGAGTTCATGATGCCATGCAAGTTAACTTGTACTTCCCCTTACCATCCTCCTCACTGTGTGTGGTGGTAAGATAAACAGTCTTTTTTTGACACCGTTCCAATTGTTTTAAACTTCTTAATGATTTCTCTGACTGTAGATATGGGCAAGTTTATATTTTCTTATAGCCATTGCCTGACTTATGAAGGTCGACACACATCTTACTTACTTGAATGGGGTGTTCTCTTGTCTTTCCCATATTGAACATATCACATCATATTTATACCACAGGGAAACATGAAGTGATGAATTATTAGTGAAAAGTTTCTAGATACTCTGACCAACGTTACAAGGGACAGTAAAAAATTTAAAAATGCTCCAATTACATTTAGTTTGTTGGACTTGTTAGAAGTGTCAAGAATTGTCACAGGTAATTTTATATTAAAAAAATATTTTTTTGTCATTGTTTTTGTTCCAGTGTGGGATTATGCTTCTGCAGTAGAAAATGAGTTTATTAGAAGCCTAAGAACACATCTTATCCAGGGGTGCCAATAATAGTGATCAGGACTGTATATCAATATACAATTCTTTTCCTGAAGTGTGTATGATTTTTCTTTTTTGGCTGATTCTCTATATATGAATTATTTTCTAACTAACCTAATGTCTGCCTTACTAACAGTAACAACACCAACAAATACAAGTTTGTGATGGGAGGTCCATATAGATTATTTTGGTACTACTTTGGGGTCACAGGTATAATAAAATAAAGGTATTATACACCTTTGGGGTCACCTTGTGGGGGTGTCCAAGTAACTTATTTTGGGGTCACATGACCTAGAAGCTATTGAAGAAAGTTTTTTTTTTTAATTATTATTTTTTTATTTTATTGAAAAAAAAATCTAAATCAATTAAGACATATGTTGGGATGAAATGAGGTGTGCATAGCAAAATTATGTTGCTCATTATGAGCTTATTCATATCTCATGAGACTGAATTGAACCGTTTCATTTAGGGTTGCGTATCGTTTGGGTTTTTTTCGATACCGGTGCCAAATCGATACTTTTAAACCGGTACCAAAACTGTGCCTGAACTGATACTTCGCAAAAGCCACAAAATGATGGCTCAAGAATACATTTTTATTGAACAAAAAATGTAATTCTTAAAATTGAACAATATATTAAAAGTTTAAGTACTAGCTGGAAAGCCATAATTATAAACAGAATCCATGTTACATTAGTATTTTACAAATTAGCAATTTAGCATGAATGCAAGATTTGCATTCTGCAGTTAACATTACATTAGCCTACTACTAACCTGCGGAAAGGCTGCTGTCATCATCATAATTGGTGGACTCCTTTTTGCTACGGTTGGTATGGCTGGGGTCATCCACACCAATAGTGCCAGCTGTTGTCTGTAAGCTGTCAAACACGGCGCATCCCTCCATCTTTTAACTTTATTCCGTGTGCCCTCAAAAGTTTCATTAGATTTGACACGTTTCCCCCTTTACACACGACTGCTCTAAAACATTTAATGCACGTCGCGGTGTCGGAATCCTTTCTTGTGAAATATAGCCACACTTTTGACCGTTTAGTTTTAGGCATTTTAACGAAAGTTAATTTAGCAAGTTAAGATAGCGGTAGATCACCAGCTGACGTCAGAGCAAGAGTAACGTTAGTTGCTGCATTCACGCGCATCTCGGATGGTCTCATTTCCTGATGATTTGCTTAATTTTTTTTTATCTAATCTAATAAACTTTTAATCTACAAAAATAAAATGGACAGTAACATTACTGCAACAATGTTTTGGATTTGTATTATCAAAGCTTTCCGAAGTCCTCCAGATTTCTTTAATTAAGGATTTTTTTTTCCCCCTGATCATTTCTGACACCCCATGAATGCAGTATTTAAATTTTACTAGTGATCATATTGATGAATTTAATGCTTATTACAGCTGTGTCATCATAGCCCCAGAGAACAAATATATTAATCGACAGTTCAGGCATTTAAGTGACACCGAAATGAGGCACCGAAATTCGCTTTCTGTTTCGGTACATACCGGTTATATAGGTTTTCGGTACCCAACCCTAGTCTCATTACAAGCTCGACTTTGTCTTTTCTATTTCTCCTAAACCCCACTTAGGAGAAACAAAGAGACATAACTGAGGCATAACCCGAGACATACTTGAGAAACATTTGAGAAATCTGAGATGTACATGAGAAACAGAACTGCATTTGAAGGAGAAGCAAATGAGCCATATATAAGACCACGATGAGATTAAAGTCAGATATAAATGAGATGCATGAAACACAAATGAGAAATATTATAGTTTTATTGAACATATCAAAAATCCTCAATTAACAGCATACAGTGTAATAAACTTAAAGTTCACACAATATAATGGACACCAGCAAAATCTGGCAAATTAAGACACTAAATGATACTTAATATCTTTGTCAGGTTTTGTATCACACTGCTCAACTCATAGTATGATTTATACAGGAGTTACACAAAGGCCACAGCATTGTGACAATCTTCCAATGAAAAGAATCAGTCAAAATGGAGATGAAAAATTGGTTGCTTGCTGTATGTAGGGGCTACAAGAATGGGCCAAAGCCAGGAAAAGTTCTCTCACCGGCTACATCAGTCTGTTGCTTAGTACCTAATGGGTATCTAATGGTAGTGTGTGTGTGTACATGTATGTATGTATGTATATGTGTGTGTGTGTGTGTGTGTGTGTGTGTGTATGTGTGTGTGTGTGTGTGTGTGTGTGTGTGTGTGTGTGTGTGTGTGTGCGTGTGTGTATGTGTGTGTGTGTGTGTGTATGTGTGTGTGTGTGTGTGTGTGTGTGTGTGTGTATGTGTGTGTGTATGTGTGTGTGTATGTGTGTGTGTGTGTATGTATGTGTGTGTATGTATGTGTGTGTGTATAGGTAAATCTCAAATGTATTAATATAAACACCATTCAGCTACTCCATTCCCAACAATGAGAGGTGGGCTTAAGCTTGCTCATGGGCTGGTGCTTACCTGACTGATGATGTGATGCTGGTGGAGACTCCGGAACATTCTCCTGCATTTTCGTGGTTGAGATGCTTCGTCTCCTGAGGTGGCATGCTTCTGAAAAGAACCCAGATAAAGTAAAATGTTTATAATTACCAAGATAAACTTTCCACAAATAGACATATTGGTCTTTATCTATAGAATATAATTAACTGATGTCTCTAAAGTTACATGTTCTGGTAACTACTGTTAAACAATGAACACACTCTAATAAAACTACTGGATTTCAAAAACTGATCATACAGTAACATTAGCTTACTATTTTAAAAAAGGGTAAAAAGTGACTTAATATGTCAAACCACACTGGTTAACTTGTACATAATAATAATACTGTAACTAGGTGACTGATTTTTACCGTTTAAAAAAAGAAAGAAAAAAAAACCCAGAAGTGTTAGTTACCTAGATATGCTAATCCACATGCTAAACCACCCACAGGTAGCATTTGAATTCCTTTAGCAATTTACGAACATTAACCACATTTAAAAAACTAAAAATTATACCACACACTATATAGTTTTAACTTACATTTTGGCTAATCAATAATACATTTGACTTGTCAATAATAATTCATTTTAAATTTGGCGCAAAAAAGTAAAACCCACTTTGACTGTCTGCTTTGTCTTCATAGTGTTCTTCATTTTTATCCGCGACAGGCAAAGTAGCTGGTGCGCTATCGCCACCTAAAGGTCTGGATGAATGATGGATAAAGTGTTTTTTGCTCACTTGACACAGAGGCCTGGCGATGCACTGCACACTTCTCTAAACACTAGGGCTGCAACAACTAATCGATAATTATCGATAATGAAATTCGTTGTCAACTGCAATTCTGCGCGTGCAATGTCTCCCCTGCTCGCTCAACATGTTCTCCGCGCACGTACTTCTCGATTCTGTGTGTGTTCGACTCTGCCTTCACGCACAAGCAACATTTATTTTTTGTGGGCGCTCGACTTTGTCCAGTGTTACAAAACTGCCACAAAACCAGCCAATCACAGACTTCCACACACTACTTCTGATTGCCTGTTCCTTCTCTATCAGCTGGCAATATCTGCAATTATTGTTAAAATGCTGTACTTTGCCTACTCAAATGCTGTTATTTATTTATTTATTTATTTATTTATTTATTTTTATGTAATAGAAAGAGACAAGTCAGCATAAGTGAGTTAATTCAAAAAAGAAATCCCCCATGCACTCCACAACAAGCAGCCACTATAACAGATGCCATCCAATATAATAAGAGTACAACAATTGTTTTGCTTTTTTATTTATTTATTTATATTTTGGATATTTAGAGGAGATTTTACTGTTTTTACAGTTTTTACTTTGTCTTTTTTACATAACTGTTTTTTATACATAGCTAATACCCTGATTTATGGTTTTATATAGTTATAATCAAAACATCAAATTAAAGAAGTATTTAGTTTTTATCCGACTAAACGATTAATCGAAAAAATAAGCGCCCAACTAATCGATTATCAAAATAATTGTTAGTTGCAGCCCTACTAAACACACTGGCCACATTTGCAGGCTTAAAGCATGTGAGCCTTACATAGAGCAAAAATTATGTTTTTATTAGAATCTATATGTACTGTAGGCTTAATTGGGTTGGCCATGAAACATTTTTTAAACATTTAGTCATAAATGTATAATCAAAAATAGATTTGGTCTTAAATAATAAGTGTATACAGAAATCACTAAACACAAACATTATCTCATTATTCATTTCTTGATAAATATAATAAAAAAATATATGTATATTGTATTTTAGTTCTTTATTGGTAATGGCATTTGTACAGAATGTAAAGTAAGTTTGCCATTTGCTAGTTTACTTAAAAAAACTTAATTAAGGTTCATTCATCAACTAGGGACACCTGGATGTACTGTATAATAAAATAACTGGTGGTTGGATTTTTTTTTTATATAGAAGCTAGATTTTGAAATAAAAGATTTATCTATTATAAAGCAAGTGTGTAATTGACTTTAGTTGTTACCAATATACATATCTTCATTTTAGAGATCCAACCTACTAACCCATATGTGAAGAGTAAGATGAAGTATATTTAAAAAAAAAAAAAAGTACTAAACACTCTTTAGTGTAGATGAACTTTTTGTCAGAGAACCCTAGCCCTTAAACCCCAAAATATTTTAGCTATTATTTGCATTATGTTTTAACAAATATACTGTATATGAGTCAGGATTGGGCAATATAGAATGAATTTTTTTTCAGCAGAATATATTCCTCAATATAAAGAACTCAATTTTATTTCATTTTAACTAACTATACACACATGACTAAGCAATTTCTTTTCAAAAGGATCATATCAGAACATATCAGAAAACCCAAATTAATAGTTTACAATTACTGTATACTTTGTGTGGGAAACACTGCTTTGGGAAAACAAAAAATATATGAGTCGCACACGAGACAAATATGAACTATGTCTGAGATTTTAAGGTAATGAGCCACATTTGAGACAACTTTGAGAAGATGCAGAAAATGGTTAAAATCTCATTCAAGTCTCAAAGATGGCTCATTTCTGTCTAGGAGACAAAGAAGAGATGAACATGAGATCTCATCTTGGAGTTTCTTTGCTATGGGACAGTTTGTTTGTGTGTTCATACTTTAGGTATAAAACAATATGTAATGTAGATTTGCATTACAGTCACACTAAGTTGGGGCGGGCAATCGTTTTCCGATAAATAATACAAGTGCATTTCTTGTTTACTATCAGCACTCGCTACTGAAGGCCAGCGAGACATCTAGATCAAAAGCTTAAAGCATATATTCTGATGATAAAAATATCTCTTAATATCTCTTATCCATTAAGTGTGTCACGACAAACGCAACATAAGTATGGCAGACACAACAAGCAAAACATTTTTTTTCTTTTAATTCATCATAAAACTTAACAATTGAAACACCTTTCTGAAACCTAACATTAAATTAACTGACTATTTGGATAATATAGTCAACGTAGTACTAATTTACATTTTAAATGTTTTTTTTAACAGGTATAAGGATCATTGGTCGGGATGTGACAGTAACAACAGGAGACGATGCACAATTATTCTGTCAAGCGGTCGAGACATCAGAGCGTCTAACAAGCATTACGTGGCAAAGACGAACAAAGGAAAAACCAACAAATAAAGATTTCTTTGCTGTCACTTCCACTGGCAAAGAGGAGCACATAAACGGACTGGGAGACAGAGTGAAATTCAACGGCAGCATTTCTGGACTCATCGGATCAATTCTTTTAAGTAGTGTAACTGTTTCAGATGAAGGAATCTACACCTGTGTCTTTAGTGTATTTCCAAGTGGACCGTATCAAACAGAAATTCACCTTAGAATACAAGGTAAGAAATCTTATTCTAATTTGATTTAACACTACATTCGGTAAGATATGTTAAACTTAACCAGTATTAGGCTTCTAACAGTTCAGTAGGTGTAGCTTAATAAGAGCTACACCTTGTCTACTCTTTGACATCGCCTCCCTGTTCTTATCTATTCACACAAAGTTCGGTCCCTGGCTTCTACAATGAATGACACGATAAGGTTTGTGTTGACTATAGCAGGACATTGAGCTTGTGCAAGTGCCTTTTATTTACAGTATTCGGTGTCGACAGAATTAATGAAAACTAAGGTGGAATAGGAAGATGAGCAGACGAGCTCAGACAGGCTCGGGCGAGACAATGCGATGTGCGGGGGCGAGCCGGAGTGGAGGAAGCGCTGGCCGAGGATTCAGGCGCACAAGAGCACTGGCCTCTTCTCGTTGGTGTGTGAGGGAAAGGGCTCTCACTAGTGTCGGAGTCTGCGAAGAGAAGAGAACCGTATGAATGGCGTGCTTTGTTCATCCTACTCACCAGCATACGCCACCAGGGTTTTTTATTGGGAGTCACGACAGGTGGATGGCAGGTGATGCATGCCGGTTATTTGTGGCACCCTGGCCACTTTTGAGATTTAGCGCAGCTCTCCAAGGTGCTAGAAGTGTCTCGCATTTTCTCTGGAGCACACTGGCTATAAGCTCGTCACCAAACTTATTGCAGCTGTTTTTAAAACACTTTCGGTAAACCAACCGCTCAACAGCATGAACGGTTGTATGTTCATGTCCATGTCACCTACGACCACTGAATTTCTGGTTTTTCATAAGTTGTAAGCCATAATCATCAAAATTTAAAGAAATAAACACTTAAAATATCAGTATGTGTGTAATAAATCTATAAATTTAGTTTTGCTTTTCGAATTGAATTACTGAAATAAATAAACTTTTCAATGATTTTCAAATTTCTTGAGATGCACCTGTATTTTTTAAAGCATAGTAATGCAAAAAATGCTCTTTTTCTTTTAGGGCTACCTGCTCTGACAAACACAAAGTTTTTATACACAAAGTGTGTTAAGTTCCTTATTTTTTGCTTTGTCTTACTCTTCACATGTATTTCAGAAAAACAAGTCTGATCCATGGAGCCTCCACTTAATGTTATCAGGATAAAATTGTTTTTTTGACAACAAATTTGTCAATTTGTTCATGGAGTCAATAGCGTTTGATTCTTGCGCAAACTCTGAGCTCTCTGTCATGTAGGTGTTGGGTTTAGTGAAGTGAAGTGAGTAATAGTGCGATGGCAAACACCTTATCGAGCAAAAATCTCCTAAGTGTGGGAAGATCTCACTATTAGCTGAAGCCATACAGTGGATCCTCGGATTATGAGTAACGCGGTTTATGAGGGTTCCGGAAGACGGGCAAAGATTTTTAATAAATTTTGACTTGTTTTAGTTGACGAGCGCCAAATATAATTAAAAATCATGTGGCAAGCATGCGCTTCTTGTTTTTCTTGTTTTTACGTGCACTCGGCACCAAAACAAGAAGCGCACATATGCGCTTTCTGTTTTGATGCCGAGCGCACGTCATCACAACTGAACCAATGGCTATTCACTTTCTCACGCTGCAGATTGTGGGCAATCGAGTTGTAAACATCCGAGCGCGTGTATGCTGTTTACAACACCGCTGTGACCATGTGAGCGCATAAAGCATTTTTTATTTACTACAATGGCACCCGCGAAGAAAAAGTTGCAAAGGGAAGGTGGTAAAAAGAAGGAGATGATTACGCTGGAAGATAAAAAAGAAATCATTAAGAAGCGCGAGCTAAGTACGCGAGTGGCTGACCTTGCAAGATTTTATAAAAAGTCTGTCAACGATATGCACAATATTAAAGCAAATAAAAGAAATAGCCGGACTAGATGCAGCAAAAGGAGCTACGCAGATATCAGAGCAGCGGCCACGTCTCTTGGATGATGTAGAAAAGTTGCTTCTCGTGTGGATAAACGAGAAGCAGCTCATCGGTGATAACGTGACTGAGCAACTTATCTGTGAAAAGGCAAAGAACTTGTACGCCGACCTCGTAAGCAAACTGCCAGGTACGTCGAAAGAAAATGTAGAGGGCTTTAAGGCGAGCAGGGGCAGAGGAATTTCTAACTTCCAGTGAGATTAAGGAGGTGTGTAAAATGTGGGAAACTGCAAAATTTTGAAGAAAATCACCACCCGAATAAGGCTGTAGCAGTGCACACAATCAATCTGTTTAATGACAATGCAATGTCCCATTTCCGTGAGATTCTCAAAAGGAGGCAAAAGCAGGTGTCATTAGATAGGTTCCTGGTAAGAGTTACCCAAAAGAGAAAGAGGCTGGTGAGCCAACAGACAGCAGTGATGATTAAATCGTGATCGTGAAAGTCTTTTATTTTTTATTTATTTGATTTTTACATCATAAAAGTGCAGCTTATTTTTGTTTTATTTTTATTTTAAAAGTACTGGTTACTTTGGTTAAATTTTTGTCCTATATTTTGTATATATTGGACAATTTTATAATAAATATTTTTTGCTTGTGGAATGAATTCTCTGAGTTTGCATTATTTCCTATGAGAAAGTCTGCTTTGGTTTAAGAGTGTTTTGGATTACAAGCACACTTCTGGAACGAATTATGCTTGTAAACCAAGGTTCCACTGTACATGCATCCTTCACTGCCAGCACAAAGTCTTTCCCTCTAATTTTAGTGCAAGAGTCAGGTTAGTGAGAAAGGATTCACACCTGAAGGGAATGTGGATAATTCCTGACTGTGTTGCTGTGAGTTGGGATTTCCACTTAGGTTACATTACAGCCAGCTGCAGTTCTCCTCAATGAACCTTTATAAGTTGAATTCACACCACACCATTCACCGCAGACTTTATCTCGATTTTCTTAACATTTCAACTTTCATAAATATATTTAAGCTTTAATTAAGTTATTTTTTTATCAGGAAAATTCATTAAAAGACATTTTTTTAAATAAGGTTTTCATTTGAGATCTTAATCAGTTGTAATCCAATTAATTGTTTCAATAATCGATAGATAAAGTCCTTCCGGTGTGTGTGGACGGAGGTGGCTTCAGACATCAAACTGCGCATTTGGGTTTTTCTGATATATAGAATGAATGTTATCATTACTTTTATGTAATATGGGAATGATGTTGGAAATATGTAGAACTCGGTGCGCACATTGAGCTTATTATTAACCATAAAAACACATGATGGTATGAATTTGTGCTATTTCTTTGCCCGTGTGACCCATTTTTTTTCTCCCTGCTCAGTCATGTTTGTATAGATGGTTAAAATGGTATAAAATTCAGTTCATCATATTATCTAGGATGTGCTGAAATAAAGTACGTCACTCTACACTGCAAAGTCCTAAGCCGTATATATATTTATCAAAAGACGGTAATGCAAAAAATTACTAAACATGCTCTGGTCAAAAAAATGCTCAAACAGTGTACTCTGTACACCAAAGAGTGTTTAGTGTCTGAAAATGAGGGTTTGTAGGTGTTTGTATTTGTTGTACAGTATATAAAAAAAACACTTGTAATGCAGGTAATGCGGCCCGTTTCCTGTGGAAACACTGAAGTCATTGCAAAATAGAATGTGGTACAATAATTCATCCATGTTAATTATCTTGTTTTATAGATTAGAAATGGTGCTAAAATCTCCACTATAATAATTACACTAAAATAATTCAGTGTAAATATTTGTTTAGTCACATGATTTGCAGATGTAGTTGGATAAATTATGTGCAACAACAAATTATATATATATATATATATATATATATATATATATATATATATATATATATATATATATATATATATATATATACGTATATACACACAGACATATTTTTATATACACCCACAGCTATAGACTAACACCAATTTGTTTATTTAAACTTGAGCTTACCTTATCACCCATATTTTTATGAATTTCTGTTTGTAATCCCAGACTTTTCAGTGATACAGAAATAAATAGATGTGATGTACAGGGCCTTTTTAAGCTTACAATGCCTCCATTGTTTAATATAAAACCTACGCCAAGTGATCAGGGATACTATTCTACATCATTAAATGTGATTTTTGTAAACAACAACAATATTAATGCTGTTGTCGTGCTAATAATTTTTTTTGTGGTCTTTGTTTTTAGTTCCTCCTGTTGTCATTGTGAGTACAGATGTCCCTCCTGTTGCTGGAGACACTGAGAAGATTTTAGCAATCTGCACTGCAGCCAATTCAAAGCCTGCAGCAGAAGTGTCGTGGAGTCTGGGTGCTTTAAACGACTCTGTGGGAGTACAAACTAATGAGACTGTGGACTCTGAAGGAAGATACACTGTTAAAAGCAGACTGATTGGTGTAGCATCCAAAGATCTAAACCAGAAGAAGGTTCAGTGTCTGGTCACACACCCTGGGCTGAAGGAGAAACTGGAACTGGACTACAATCTGAACATTCACTGTGAGTCAACAAGATCCTTATTATTATGCAAAAGCTTATGATTCGAGTCACACAAATGAGTACAATACTGTTATTCACCACACATTGAAACCGTACCAGTGTGGTTGGATTTCTGATTGCCTGCACATAGAAGCATTGTTTTTCAGAAGACAGTTATTGCATTCAGAGCTTCAATTCAATGAATATCACACAGTTCTAACAGAGACTCCATTTGACTTGCTAGTGATCTGTAAAAATGGCACAAATCTGCTGAGCGTCACGTGATCACAACAATGCCAATGATTCTACTCTCTTTCGCGCTGCGAGATTGTGGGTAATCATCTCCCATCACTCATTTATAGACAACAACTGTGCGCACGTGTACTGTTTACTTTAACATTGTGACCACGTGTGTGCATTTTTTCTATTTTGTGTCCAAGTGTAGTGACTGTTCTTTAGTAACTGTCCTGCATCAATGGCCCCCATGAAAAATAAAGGTTATTCTTAATAAAGGTTGTTAGGCTGTGTGGGAGATGATTCTGTTTAACGACAAACCAGTGTCACATTTCTGCAAAATTCTCAAAAGGAGGCAAAAGGCAAGTGTCATTAGAGAGGTTCCTTGTTAAAGTCACACAAAAAGAAGAAGAGAGAGCAGTGATTCCGTGTGTGTGTGTGTATGTGGGTGGGTGTGTTTGTAAAGTCGTCCTACACAATAACCCCCTCCGGCTCTCCTTTCTCTGGTCTCAATCATTGCAGCCACAATTCTTTTCAAAGGTACCGTGCAGGTTAATTATTTTTATTTAAGATTTTGTATTAATCCATTTTATATGAATATTTTTAGGTTGTGGATATATATGAGGGCTTTGGATTACAAGCACATTTCTGGAACGAATTATGCCTGCAATCCATGGTTTAACTGTATTGGCAAGAAATGTGAAGATGGAAACACAAGTGTTTGTGCCACTCTCTTTAGGTAGAGATTATGTGGGGCTAAATCCCACTGCACAATGATGAGCATGTAGTGGTCCGCAAGGTGGTTAAGGTAAGTCAGCCAAACAGAAAAAATATTAGCATGTCCATGAAAGACATTTAAACAAAAATAATTGTGTAATTGATTGTAAAAAACATATTGGAGTCCAATGTGTAGTCCAATCCAAACTACCAAGTTCTCATGTAAGTTATGAAGGTAAACAGTGCAAGATGAGTTCTTGACCCAATTTGGGTAATTTTACTCTCAATTTAAAGAAGAGATTTGTTTTTTCGTTAGACTTTGACATTAGACATTGTGTGTGTGTGTGTGTGTGTGTGTGTGTGTGTGTGTGTGTGTGTGTGTGTGTGTGTGTGTGTGTGTATGTAAGTATGTATGCGAGTGTGTGAGGGGGAGAGAGAGAGAGAGAGACAAGGTGCGTAGTCATACAAAACTACAATACTATTCAATTAAATTATTTCATTACTAATGTTTATGTATATTTTCATTTTACTCTTGTATTCCTCCCCAGTTGAAAGCCATGGAAAGGGTTCAAGTTGATTTAATTAAGCTTACACTTTGTTAATAAAAATTACACATTTCTCAATCATTTTGTATGGTTAGTTGTGGGTTAGCTTTTTTTTTTTACGATTGGACCACTGAGTATACTTTAAAACTGAAAATCAGCCCATACGTACACTCAACATTAAATTGTATTAAAAAAGTATAAATTTTTATTTACATTTTTGTCTCAGATCCTCCTCAGGTGGCTTACATTATCTCAGCAGAGGATCAAGGGGAATTCCAGTGTGAAGCAGACGCGAATCCAAAACCAACAAACTTTACCTGGAGCAGGTGATGGAGCTGAGTCTCATAAATATTTGAGATAAAAGGCTGCAGTTTATTAGTGGTGCTTGCGAAGCCGAAGCTGATTAGCATGTTGCTAGCATTATGCAAACTATAATGGCATGTTTTTAGAAACATTATTAGAATCTTGCTAACATGATGATAGAGTGCTCAAAATCTCAAAATTACAACATTTGAAGAGGCTTGCAAGCTCTGTCAGAACATACCCTGCAAGAGGGTATAGGTTTTACCCCTGGGGTGCAAGAGGCGACAAAATTTGTCCCATTGACCTATAATGTGGATTTTAGCATGTAATTATTCCAGTACCGTTCGTCCTAGACCCATGAAAGAGGTGGCATATCGTTCGGCTTATTCGGTAATGGGGGGGCTTGACATGCCTTTTTTAAGGGGCGAGTGGTAAACTGCTCCAACAAGGGGCAATTAACATATAATGGCAACTTCCATAGGAGCTTTGAAACTGAATTTAACTGTCGATCCCACTGTCGTAGAGACGGGGGAGGGCTCATTTATCTCGGGCGACAAATCAGTTTTTCACATTTATCATGATGTTCATAAGCCATGCCCCCTAGCAACATCATGCTAACAAACATCACGTTTAACATCATGCTAACAAAATGCTAATGATGTTGTTGGCAAGATGCTAATATAGTTATGTATTTAACATGCTAATATACAATAGTTAACATGCTAGCACGGGATCATTGTGAATCTGTTGAGCCATGCCCTAGGCCCGTTTTGCCACGGCAAGCACCACTCACATTTTCTTCAGAAAATGTACCTCTCTAGTTTATTTATAGGAGCTCTATTGTATGGCCATCTTCCCTACAGGACATGTTACTGCAAGTAAAGATTTCAAGTAAACCAGTTATTGAATGTTTAGCACAAACATTGCCATTATCACCTTCACTCTCAGTGGAAGGGTTTTTCTCAAATATCATGTCAGCAATATTTTGTTACTGATAAAACACTTAAGTTAACAAAAAACAAAGTTAACACTTAGTCAGAATAAATACTTTTGTTTATTCAATGTTCAATGAAGCTAGCAGATAGTCTGAGCTAGATGCTACTGTACTGTAAGAAGGGACGAAGAGCCACACAAACATGAGGTTAAAATCTAGCAGTTAAATTTTAGAAGAATTTCTCACATTTGGCTGATTCTACACACCATTTCTAGCCCAGCTCTTTACTCATTTCTCCTGAACACAAATCTGATTCCTCTTGCCTCCTTTTTTAAGAGGTTCAAGGCCTTCAGCTGTAATGTAGTACCAGCCATGCCATGTTTAATCACGTTCCTGCTGAGACACCACAAAGCTCTTTGATAAGTTGTTCCATAAACTCTTTATGGGACAGATTACTATATAGTTCTTTATGCACAATGAAAGCATTGGTGGCAGCAATGTAAAAGAAGTGTAGAAAAATCTTCCTGTACCACTTCATTGTTTTGTGCTGTGCGGTGTAGTACTGCAACAGCTGATCAGACAGGTCAACACCCCCCATGTGCTGGTTGTACGCAGTCACAGGTGCAGGACATGGAAATGTTTTTGTAGTCCATGTACCTTGTAATTTCACCCTCCTCTGCACAGTGTCTCCTGTATAAGCAGAATGGATGGTAGAACAAACAGATGAGCAGAAAGAACAAACAGAAAAGCAGACTTTTTAGAGAGTGAATTATCTGCATTCCGAGGGCAGTCCTTCCTGTTGTCTCTGTAAGTCCCACATGCACCAAACTTCATGGTAAGCAAGTCTTTTAGGAGCTTTGGACTTGTGTAGAAATTGTCCATGTACACATGGTACCCTGAACCTAAAACTTTACAGTCCAAGAGCGACGTCACAGCATCATATGATAGTCCATGGTCTGTGGGAAAGTTGTCCTTTCCCGTGTACACACGAAGGTCTGTAGTGTATCAATTTGAAGAATCAGCAAGAACAAACAACTTGAAGCCCCACCTAGTTGGCTTGGCTTTCATGTACTGTGTCATTCCTGTGTGTGCTTTGCAGGCCACCATTCTCTCATCTACAGCTAAATTTCTTCTGGGATGATAAAAAGCTTTGCAAGCATGACGGAGAGTGTCCATAAGAGGTCTAACCCTGAACAGACGATAATGTTCAGATGTGCCCCTCTTCCTGTCATTCTCCTTGTCTGCATCTGGGTGACTCATGTGCACATTCCAAGAAATTGTCCGGTATCTGTCCCTTGACATGACGGTAGCTGGAAAAGGTACTGTCAAAATACTGCTCTGTCTTCAGTAGTCTGTGACGGAGGACAACTTCACCATGGCCATGTAAAATAGGAGTCCAATGTAGTGGTACATCTCAGTGATGCTTCTGTCCATTTATATTTGCGTCCCTTCGTAGTTGCCTTGGCAGCCTGAGCATTGGTGTTGTGGCAAAGAGTTGACACAGTGGTTCTCTGAAAAAAAAAAACAGTTTGAAGAGACTCATGGGAGAATAGGAGTCAGCAGACGGCAGGTGAGGTCCAGGTTCCCGTGCGGGCAGGAATCGCAGAGTCTGTGGAACCGTGTCGTCACCAGTCTGTTTTTTCCATGATTTTGTCTGCATCTTGCCTGCTTGTGTGCCTCTGTTTTTTTGGGGGGGCAGATGGCTGATCATTTTCACTGTCACAACTGTTTTGAAAAAAAAAAACATGAGCATACTGGTAACACAATAAAAGAAACTAATGCACATCATCATGTACATACATACTGTACATACATATAAACACGTGCACTTACTCAGTATGATTCTCGATTGCCTTCAAAACTGAACATCGCTTGTGTGTCCCGGTGGGAGGTGTTGGTGAAGGCAAGGGTGATGCAGACACATTCCTAAAAAAAATAAAAAAGAAATTGTTAGCCTGTATTGTTCCAAGTAAATGAATAAAATTATACAGACAGGCCCCCAAAATGCATACTGATATCTTTGGAGGAAACATAACACTACTCTGCTGACATAATTCAATCAAGTTTTTAAAAGAGCATTAACAACTGTCAGTGTGTATACACTTTTGTGCCTCTGTATGTGTTGATGGGCAATAGGCTGGACAAATATCTGTTGATGGGCTACAGACCATGTAGTGCATCTCAAACATTTACACCCGAGACATTAGCATGATGCCATGCACCAGGCATGTTTTACATACACATTTAACACATTCTAAACATTTACACCTGAGCAAGCTATTGTGAAGATTTACACCACAGACAATATTCATAAACATCTCTTAGCTGCATAAGGCATTATTTTGGCCAGCTGTAGCTAGCATGCTTGTGCTAAGTAACATTACCGATAGCCGTGTCATAAGCTAACCAAAACTGAGCCAAATATATATTAGCAACCATAATCTAGAGCTATTCAAAACGAGGTAAAATACATTAGAACATTTACAAACATCTGTAAACTCCATGAGACATTAGCTTAGCCACCGGGAACTAACCTGTTTGTGCTAAGCTACATAAACCAGCATGTTAGCATGATTACCATGCTAACCTAAACAAGTGACATTGAAAGACAAAGTTTCGCATAAGCTAGCCGAAGTGAGGAAAAATATAATATTAGCTTTATAGAAGAGTTATATAAGACTTAATAACTTACCCGTTGTCACAACAGCTTGTTTGAAAATCCACTCTTAAAATGCTCCTGTTCGTCATCGGAGTCGTATCTTCGTCTGAGGAAAAGGTCAATTCTAAAGGTAGATTACCCGGACTGTTTTCCGTGTGAATAGTGTGTGGGCATGTCCTGCCTCAGTTCATTATTGGATAATGAAGTGTGAGAGAAATTCTGTGCCTCTGCTTGGTTTCACACGGATTACATAAACTGAGGATGTTTGTTGAGAAAATAACTTGCACCATTTAAGCTTTCTATAGATATAGTTCTCATGTCTGTGTGTGCAGTATTCGCGGAGTTTCAGTTCATTTTAACAATGTATAAAAAAAATTTTCGCGGGGACTGAGATGGCTGAAAGCGCACACTGTTTTTCTTTATTTTACAAAAGCACAACGTTTTGTGTATATTGTGGGTGTTCATCAATAAAAGTAGATAGACACTTTACAGATTCAAATGATGCAATACACTTATGTGTAGAATAAAAAATGACAGAACATTTTAAATTCTTTTCACGTTTACCAGAAAAAAATGCAAGTGGACCCGCCGGCGGGTCAGCCGACTCCAAAGGGATTTAATGGCCCCACTCCCTCACATTCTTGTTGATGGGGAGGCCGCAATGCCAGATGAGCTCATTGGTTTCAGTTATCCAGACTGAGCGAGAAGCAAAAAATTTAAGAGACATTTTTGTGTAACACTTCTCGTAAAAAGCTCTTGACTCAACTGCTGTTGTAGCAGAACTAAGGTTATTCTATTTAAATGCTACTTTAAGTATGACCGAGTGATCTTCCGCCTTGTCCTTGTCAACACAACCTGTGTTAAGAGCGTCATGTCAGCGGGTCCTTTTGTGGCAGGGCTGAAATAAAGTGGAAATGTTTTGGGGTTTTTTTGCAAATTGAGTTCATTTTCATGGCAAAGAGGGACTTCATGTGAATTTCATGTGACTCTATCTACACTGATTGGCCATAACAATTAAAACCTCAAACATTAAGCTTAAAATTGTGTAGGTTCTCCTTCTGTCAAAAACTGCTCTGATCCCTCAAGGCATGGTTCCACAAGATCTCTGAAGGTATGTTCTGATATCTGACACCAGGACATTAGCAGCATTTCCTTTAAGTGGTAAAAGTCGCAAGATGAGGCCCCTATGGATAAGACTTTTGTTCAGCACATCCCATGGATGCTTGATTGGAGATCTGGGGAATTGGATATCAGATCAACAACCTTGAACATTTTACCTACTAAATTCAAATTCAAATTTTATTTGTCACATACACAGTCATACAAAGTACGATATGCAGTGAAATGCTTATACGACCGCTCCGTGACCTTAAATATTTTTACAAATGGAACCTATAAAACAAGATTCCAGCAAAGTTATCAAAAAAAATAAATCTGAAGTATAATATAATATATTACAACTTAAGTCTGTGAAAGACTTGAGGTAGTATTTTAATGAGATGAGGGGGATGTGAAAAGAAGTCCTTGAAGTGTGCAAATGTGCATATATGTGCAAATGTGCATTGACATAATTGTCCGTTCTGTGTGTGCAAGAAAATGCAGAGGTGTTTTAGTCCAGTGTATTGGTTTGATTGAGAGACCGTATCGCCTGCGGGAAGAAGCTCCTTCTCAGTCTCTCTGTATTGGCCTTGAGGGAGCGGAAGCGCTTCCCAGACCACAACAGAAAGAATAGTCCATTGCTGGGGTGGCTGAGGTCCTTCATGATCTTCCTGGCCCTACACCAGCACCGCTTGCTGTAGACAGAGTGCAGGTCAGGGAGCTCAGTTCGGATGATGCACTCAGCTGATCGCACCACCCTCTGTAGGGCTCGTCTGTCCTGCATGGTGCTGTTCCCGAACCAGGATGCGATGTTTCCCGTCAGGATGCTCTCTATGGTGCAGGAGTAAAAGTTCCTGAGCACCTTAGAGAGCAGTCTAAAGTCTCTCAGGCGTCTGAGGTGGTAGAGACGCTGTCGGGCCTTTTTCACCACGGTGTTGATGTGACAGGACCATGATAGGTCCTGCGTGATGTGAACACCGAGGTACTTGAAGCAGTCCACTCTCTCCACTGGGCTCTCGTTGATGACGGGGGTCTGGTAGTTCCTCTCCTGCTTAGTGCTGAAGTCCACTATCAGCTCCTTTGTCTTACTGACATATAGAAGAAGGTTGTTCCTCTGGCACCAGTTCTCTATCAGTTCTCAATCAGTTCTACTAAACCACATACACAACAAGTTGTGATACACTGAGGGCTCTGACACCTTTCTATCTGTTACTGTTTTGACACTTTTCCATCAATGCTGGCTGTTTTTAGGGTTTACATTATGTTTTCAGGCCAGCCTTGGTTTACCTGCGGCATAAATGAGCCTTTGGGTGCCTGTGATCCTGTCATCAGTTTACTGATATATAAATAATCATCACCGTTAATGTGATGGCTGATTGGAGTACAAGATTTGAGTGGTCATGGATGAGAAGTTGACAGCAGTAAACAACTTGCCAATCCCCTTCACAATGAAGGAACTACAACAATACTCATTTCTATGATCACTTTATCAGAAAGTCCAGCATGATTGCAGCCCAATTAACCACTCTCTTAAGGGGAGACACATTTACTGGAACCAAGACTTCAAAACCGGTTGTAAAGCACCCAATTAACCTAACTTTTTGTAGTCGGGGTAGATGAAGCTGTATAAATGAAGTGGAATAACCATGAAGCGGTATACTAAGTGATGCTGTGGGCATACCCCAATCTAGAAACTAGGTGATCGAGTATGGCTTTCTACAAAGAACATGAATAAAGTTAACTCTCACATCCATTGATCCATTCAGAATTATACAGAAGATTGACAATGAAACATAAATTGGACATTCCACATGATAGCTTTAGTGCTTTCTCTTCCCTCATTTCATAAATTAACCCAGTTAAACAAGGTCTTTTAGCAGGGACCAAGCAGACACATCACCATCACAATTAGACATTGGTTACTGACTAGCCTCCCCTGAACATCATTACTCCACCCACACAGCATTTAAAGACATTCAGATCACTCACCCATTTGCAAAGTAATTTTCTGTCATTCCTGCCAATTGTTGCCAATGGTTATTTTCTATGTATGCAAAATCTGTTTTTTGACCAGTGTTTCTTTGTTCTCAGAGTTAGGCTTAGTCCTGTACTACATGTTTTGCTGATCTCTCGAATTTTGCTCCTTTTTGGCCTTGAGCTGGATTACAATGGATATTGTTTATATTTTATTAAAGTTGAATCAACATGTGCTTGTGTCTGTCTGCAGTCCTGAACAGTGTAACCATTTGGGGAATTGAACAAAACGGTGTAAATTTTAATACAACATTTTTAAAAATTATTTTTGTTAAAACATAAAATGCAAAATAAGCAAGTTGAAGGCAGTTTCTCAAATTGTAATGTTTATTTGGCTAGGTATTTAACAAATACTGTAAATTCCCTTTTAGACACTTTCCAGTGAAGGAGCCTCTTTTCAATGGTGTTAATGGCAACAAGCTGATTGTTCAGGTGACTCCTGACAGTAACGGCCTTTACTACTGTGTGATATCTAACCAACACGGAGAAGCTGTATGTTCCCTCACTGTACACGTTACACCACGTGAGTATGTATGTGATGTATCCTTCACTGGAACATATAAATAAATGTTCTTACTTACACCTTCTTTGAACCTATTGTGCATTTTCACATAATATGTGATTCACTTAATATATACATATTTTATTAGATGCATAAATTCAGAAGTCATCAGCCTACATTTATTTAACTTCTTAATTTTCATGTTTGAGTTATAGTCTACTGTAGTGCAGAGTTAAAAGAAAACTAAATGTCAGGTCCATCTAATATGTCCTATGCTGTGTGATTTCTATAAAACATTTAATCTTCTTGAAAGAAGTAAATGAGGATGTTGGCCTCAGTGACATTAAGCTGTTTCCATCAGTGCTTCTGTCTAAGATAACTCCTACAAATCCAGATGTAGTGTGTTATAAATTGTATGCTAAATGTAATACTTTCTCAACTGCATTGCAGCTACAGAATCCTGGACTGGCTGGATTCTGCTCATCTTAGTCCTCATTGCTGGGGTTTGTGGTTTTTTCATTCAGAAATATAATCTACATCAACGCCTTATAGAAAGACTGAAGTGAGTTTGGTAATTTTTATCAATCTAGTATTAAAAAGCAGATTATAACCATATAAAAAGTTTTAATAAGTGAGTTGCTGATTTTTCTGTTTTCACTCAGTCTTCCTACGCACGACCCCGTGCCTCTTTCTGGATCTCCTAATGAAGAGGTCAGTGCGAAATCCTTTATTTAAATCCACATTTTTTTCTTTTGCCATGTTAGTGATTAAATCCAAGATGTTTCTTTTGCTTAGGTGCGCTGATGTGCTTGGTGTTCAAACCTCTCTATGGGACCATACCTTGCCGTGGTGGGGAGGCTTCACCCTCTTGCATTGTGCTGCTTTACACGTTTAGGAGGAAACTAAATGGTCCCAAAGATTTTGTAACATAAGTCGAAGTTTGAGCCTCTTGTCCTGGTGGGGTGGGGTCGCAGGAATGGGCACCGGCTGGTGATTGATCTTCACTGATTGATCTCTGGCTTCTCCCTGCACTATAAAAACAGCCGGAATGTAGTTTGGGGTCTGTTGGGCTGCCTGTATAAACGTCTGTTTGTTTGAAACTGTAAAATGACAGAGAACGAAAGAGCAGTATTGCGTAGCGGATGCTAAAAGTGCAAGGAGTGGCATCTGGTTTTAGTACCTTTGATCACCATGTTGAAGATAGACACGAGTACTGCTGGAGCTCTCCATGGCAGGCAGACTAGACAGAGCCGGATATCAAACAGAGCCGGATTTAGTGACCCTCCCACCAAAGGAGGAAAGGGCGCTGATGACGAGGCTTCCGGAAGGTTTGGTGGAGAAGAACCATGTGTTTATGCACCTGGCTTTGTGCTTTTGTGGGGTTGGACTTGGACTTTTGTGGGGTTGAAAATTAAACTGAGAAACCACTGAACTTCCCTTTATGCTGTAGGGGACTTTCATATCACGGGGATTTTTATATAAACCAGATGAGAGGCAACGATGACTCAGTCTACATAGTTACTGTAAACAGACATGCGTTTCTCCTTCTATAATCAATAGAGCAGATGTGCTTTACAGTGTAACACAACTTTGAATCTATTGAGCAATAGAGGCAAAGTCATATGATTCATAGTAATGTGACAGTGGTCAGAGTCTAGTCTGATTAGGGCTAATTAGTTGAAGAAGATTAGCAAACAATAATAGATGATAATATTGTCAAATATACAGTATGTTGAGTTTATGCTACTGTATATGTTTATGCTATACCTGCCCTGCATATGCTGTATATTAACTTATTATTTAATAACTATTAAAGCATGAATTCCTTTTTCATGTCTTTCATCGAAACAAAAGGCTTCACGATGGAGTTGAAAGAAGCTTTTTTTTTTGTTTTGTTTTTTTACAACTGAGGGTACTTGCTTAGCAAAATGTAAGTTGTTGTCAAATATCACACCAAGATTTTGAACCTTTGTAAAATCTTTATCTAAAGCCATCTTGGATGTTGTCTTTGATTTAAAAAAAAAAAAGTAACTGACATTGACAACTGACACTTTCTGAACTTAGAGTTGAAAACATTTTAGGAATTTTGAGTTGAAACTTCATTTGGTTTGATTTACAAGTTACATGTTTTAGTCAAAATGCAGCATAGGGAATATCAAACAGCTGACATGCTAGCTCAGCCCGTCCCAACAGCTGCCATGCTTCTTAGTCTGACCATTCCTGTAGACCCCCTCCAACAAGTTCCAATCTTCATTTCTTCTTCCTCCTAATAAATAAATACATTTATTTATTACTGTATTTTATTACTAGTATATATAATTTTTTTACTTTAATTTAACAGCTGCCATCTCATACACAAGAAAGGGAATTCCCTGCACCTGGTTTTCTGCCATCCCTCTCTAGCACAAAGCAGCTGCCCCTGATCCATAATGGTGCTATTTTTGTTTATTTTGTGTTATAAAATCTGAGGGACAGGCTAATGTGACCTTGCTTTGCTGGCAAGGACTGGTGTAAAAACAACAACCTGCATCTGAATGTTGATAAAACAAAAGAGACGGTTGTTGAACTTTGGAGGACACAGAGCGGCCACTCTCCGCTGAACATCAATGGCTCTCCTCATTGGAGAGCTATTGGTGATTCCTTGGTGTCCACCTGATGAGAATCTCAACACCAGCTCCTTAAACAAGTAAGCCGAATATACATATATTTCACAAACTGCTCATGAGTTTGTAATATAGTAAGAAAATTATATTACAACACAATGTGAGATATATAAGCTATTTACTTGATTTGTCCTGTCTCTGTTGCACTCTCCTCGTCTGCCATCTTGCCACCTCCAAGTGAAGCACAGTACAATCCATGCGCAGTTTGTGAAATCAATTTATCTCCTGTTCGATACATAATGCCTGCGAGCCTCTGATGTATTATTGACAGTAGGGTCACTCGTATCATTTTGTATGATGTGACTTTTATGAGAGTTTACAAAACCATGTTTTTTTTTTCACAACCATAGGCCTATATATATGAATACATGTGTACACGCACATCTTTTTTGACAGATACTTTACCCCATACCTGTTGCCTTGAAAAAAGTCTCCTACCCAATCCCTTCAGTAAAGTTTCAGGACTTCCCTTCTTCTTCACCAGAACATTTTTCCAACCTTAAAACCCAAGAGGTTAAACACATCATCTCATCCTCATATCTCACAACCTGTCCGTTGACTCTTCTTAAGTTCTCCCATAACTACTCCACTCCCTCCACTAGCTTCCTGTAGCTGAATGCATCAAATTTAAAACACTGATGCTAAAATGGCCCAGCTCCCACATGCCTCATGGTAGTTGCACAATTTCCAACAGTTTTTGACTCCTGGAAATTCTGGTCAGTAACATACTGGACCAGTTTAAGGACGTACTTATTGATGGAAACTTCAAAGCACTTCCGTAAGTCATTCTGGATAAGGGCTTCTGCCAAATGCAGTAAATGTTAATGTGAGACAAATTCGAAGCAACATAATGAAGTGGTTTTAGATTTTGGCTACAAAGTATATCCATTTAGAATCTTAATAGCTAAGGTTATTGTAGGCATAAAGTCAAGGTTTCACCTAGATTTCTGTTAATGTGTCCATGGTGGCTTACAGCAGGCAGGCGTTTCTGTTTTTGATTTTTTCAAAGTACAATAGTCACATGTAATTGGAAGAAAATGTCATGAAACACATTGCACATGAAAGAAGTCATGGGTTATGCTTTCAGTGACTTCTACTAAACATTCATTAACATCGTGCTATGAATTGCCTACAGTATTCATGAATCTTTGTGGAATCTTATATTTCATTCAATTAAGTGTGTGTATGTGTCTGTGTGTGTAAAGTAACTCCATAATAGGCAACTTTAACTTAACAAAGTCATTTCACACACAGATGTGCCTTTGTTCATCTGCAGTCGATATAGCAGGTGTGCTTTACTTTCTCTTTAACCTGAGATTTGACACTGTTACATTGTTTTGTACTTCTTTCTTAGCCTTTGCGTTAGATATAAGGTTACTAAGGTGTATAAATGCTTGTGGTGTATCCACATGATCTACTTTCTATTTCCTTTCCTTTCCAGCTCTATAGTTTATAGAATACTGTGTGCATTTACGTTTTGCCTTCATTTATGGTCATTTTTTATGTTGCGAGGGTATCCATTTTTTTTTTCTTTTTTCCAACTGTTGGTCACTCAAATGAGAATCAATATCACTTTTTTCCCCCTGATTTTTCTACCTAATTTAGGAAGGAGCGGATAGTGCTGTCCTCCGAGTGTGTTACGACGCTCCCAACGGTGCGAGAGAGAGCAGTTTGAAAAGATGCGGCCGGCTGGCGTCACGTTGTCCTCCAAACTTCGGCCCTCCCGGCTGAGTGGCAAGAGTAGCTTAATGTGGGAGCCCCATAGTGACGGGGAGGAATTGGACACGACTAAATTAGGGAGAAAATCGGGGGTAAAAATCCCAAAAAATAAAAAAAAATATATATAGTGATTTAAAAGGAACTGTCTGTTTACAGTTATACAGACTTTTTCTTCAGCAGGACGCAGGACAATTCAATTAAATTCAATTTTATTTCTATAGCGCTTTTAACAATGGTCATTGTCTCAAAGCAGCTTCACAGAAATGAAAAGAAAATGAAAAGAAGACTTATGGAAATGTATATATGTGTAAGAAAAATGTGACTAGATAATGAGATTGTCCCTGATGAGCAAGCCAAGGGTGATGGCGACAGTGGCAAGGAAAAACTCCCTGAGATGGCAATAGGAAGGAACCTTGAGAGGAACCAGACTCAACAGGGAACCCATCCTCATCTGGGTGATAACAGATAACAGTAATTGTATAACATCATGTGTGTTATGCAGATGAAAGTTCGATATAACAGAAGTTAATTTAAATTAACACAAAGTCCAGTTCAGCTCAGGGATGAGTCAGCAGGTGCAGAGGGCAGATGGGGGTCTGGATCACTGGGAGCTCAGGAGCAGCATGTGTAGTTCAAAACCAACATGAAGAAGAATCCAGCTGGAGCAGGTCCTTCTCTGGATGCCTCTGGGTCCTCGCGGGGTCGGCCTCTGTCTACTGAAGCTGGCACAATCTCCAGATGCCTCGGGATGGGTGGAAAAATAAAGAGCAGGTGATATAGAAAAATAAATAAAAATAAAGAAAAGAATTAGCGTGGTTGCCATTCAGGATAGATGTACTGGATTATCAGGTAAAGAAATTAATTATGCGTATGCCAGATTAAAGAGATGCGTCTTGAGTCTACTTTTAAATTGGGAAACTGTGTCTGAGCCCCGAACACTGTCAGGAAGGCTATTCCAAAGTTTTGGAGCTAAATATGAAAAAGCCCAACCTCCTTTTGTACATTTTGATATTCTGGGAACTACCAGTAGTCCGGAGTTTTCTGATCTTGTGGATTGTAACGTATCAGAAGACTGGTTAGGTATGTGGGAGCTAGACCGTTTAGTGCCTTGTACGTAAGTAATGCTATTTTGTAATTAATTCTAAACTGAACAGGTAGCCAGTGCAAGGATGATAATATTGGGGTTATATGATCTTATTTTCTGGATCTAGTGAGAACCCTGGCGGCTGCATTTTGGACTAACTGTAGCTTGTTAATTGAGGATGGAGGAAAGCCACCCAGTAATGCATTACAGTAGTCCAGTCTGGAGGTCATGAATGCATGAACCAGCTTTTCTGCATCAGATACAGATAAAATGTTCCTAAGCTTGGCAATATTTCTAAGGTGGAAAAAGGCTGTTTTTGTGATGTTGGAGATATGATTTTCAAAGGATAAATTACTGTCTAATATCACACCCAGGTCTTTCACTGTCGAGCTGGTGGTAACAGTACATCCTTCTAAACGCAGGCTAAATTGTGAGAGCTGGTATGTACTGGTTTTTGGGCCAATAAGTAATATCTCTGTCTTATCTGAATTTAGTGAAAGAAAATTATCGGTCATCCAATCTTTTATATCTTGAATACACTCAGTTAGTCTAGACAATTTGGGTATTTCGTCTGGTTTTGTGGAAATGTATAACTGAGTATCATCAGCATAACAATGGAAACTAATCCCATGTCTTCTGATGATGTTACCCAAGGGAAGCATGTATATTGAGAACAACAGAGGTCCTAAAACTGACCCTTGTGGCACCCCATATTTCACTGGCATTACACCAGACTGTTCTCCATTCAGATCTACAAAATGTAATCGATCAGACAGGTAGGATCTAAACCATTTTAACGCCTGTCCCTGAATACCAATGTGATTTTGTAAGCGATCTATGAGAATATCATGATCTATAGTGTCGAATGCAGCACTAAGATCAAGTAAGACAAGAAGGGCCTGAAACCTGACTGAAATTCCTCTAGGATATCGTTTTCCTGCAAGAATGTGCATATTTGGGCTGATACTTTCTTTTCTAATATCTTTTATATAAACGGAAGGTTTGAAATCGGTCTGTAATTTGTTACATCATTTGGGTCTAAATTAGATTTTTTAAGAAGAGGCTTAATAACTGCCAACTTGAAAGGTTTAGGGACATGACCTAGACATAATGAAGAGTTGATAATATTTAGAAGTGGCGCTATATTTATCACTTCTTTTAAAAGTCTAGTTGGGATTGGATCCAACAAGCATGTTGTTGATTTAGCCGAGGTGATAAGTTTATACAGCTCTTCCTGTCCTACACCTGTAAAGCACTGAAAATCTAATTGTGAAGCTTTAGACTGGACTGGATCATGAGATGTTAGAGGTTAAATTTCCATTATTTTCTTCCTGATACTATCAATCTTTTCATTGAAGAAGTTCATGAAGTCTTCACTTGTACAAGAGCAAACAGCAATGTTTTTTATAGTAAACGAGTAAAGTTCACGGTACATATTTCAAAAAGAAGAGAACTGAAAGTATGATACATACTCACAAAATCCTGTCAGCGGAGACACAATGACAACAAAGGATTTAGTTTAATACAGGCGTTTCAAAATGACTGACAGCTTTAATGATTATAAAAATTCTTTTCTATAAAAAGTTCTTTACCCAATTGGTGTTATTTTATTCTTAATTTAAAGAAGAGTCTTTGTCTTTTCATCATTAGACTTTGTGGCTTTACCCACATGCTTGGGTACAAAAGGTTGGGGTGGGGGGGGGGGGGGAGAGGTGTAATATATAGGCTACAGTCTTGGGGAAGAAGCTGTTCCTCAGTCTCTTAGTGTGTGTCCTGATTGTCATGTATCTTTGCCCAATGGGAGGGGCACAAACAGTCTGTGTCCTGGATGGAGGAACCTGTGTCGAGGTTGGGGAGCTTGGTCTTAACTATCCGAGCTAGGCCTCTCCAGTTTTCAGCAGTGCAGCTGGTGTACCACACTGTAATGCAGTGACAGAGAATGCTCTATCATGCTCCTGTAGAAGTTCACCAAGAGCTGAGAGGGTATGTTGGCCCTTTTGAGCTTCCTTAGGAAGAAAAGCATCTGCTGAGCTTTCTTCATTAAGTGGGAAGTGTTGATGGTCTATGTAAAGTCCCTTATGTGTAGACCAAGGAATTTGACATCGTTAGCCCTCTCAACCTCCTCACCATTTATGTGGAAGTGGGGTTGTGTCGTTTTCTTTGTTCTCCTGTAGTCCACAACGATCTCCTTTGTTTTAGCGGTGTTCAGAACCAGGTCACTATCCACACACAAAACGACCAGATGTTGAACCTCCTCTCTGTAGTGAGTCTCGTTGCTTCCTGATATCAGTCCCACTATTATAAATCCATTGTAAGGATCAAATGATAGTTTTGACAATTGCATGTTTAAGTGCATGTGTTTTGTTTTGATGGCTACAAGTTGATTTAATTAAGCTTATTTTGTTAATAAAACTGTTCTTAAAAATGTGGCATATCTTGCAATAATATTTCAACTCCCCACCCAAAAAGAATATACTTGACCACACCATCCGCCTTGAATTATTTTTTTAGAATTCAACCACTGTGTATAATGTAGTAAATAATTTTCCATCATTTAACTCAATCAACATATCAAGAAAGGATACTCATATGAAGTCACATTTAACAGAAAATTTTAGGATTACAGTTAAACCTTAGATTGCGACCATGATTTGTTGCAGAAGTGTGCTTGTATATCAAAGCGAATTTCCCCATTAATACAAAATATAAAGTGGGAATGACACCCTCCCCCCAAGGAATGACCGACTCCCTCCTCTTGTCTTACAGAGTAGCCCTTTCTACTAGGCGCGCATGCGCAAATCATTGCAAAACCTCTGTAGGTTATGTACAGAATTGAACGGTTCTCAACGAATCTTCCAAGTCCGAGTCGTTCGATCTTTTGTCACGTGACTCCCACAGATGCTATAAAGTGCAATAGATTCAAAAGAACAAATTACTTGGACTAGAAAATATGATGGTGAGCTGCTCATTCTGTTTATAATATGTCCTTAGCCGCATTGTAATATTTCCATTACTGGAACTATAGCCAAAATTTGTGTATGTAGACGTGTTGGGGTCTGTTTATTGAAAATGTAACATTTTATTTTATTTCTGGTGAAAAGAACAAAATTAACTAAATTACTCAAAAAAAAGATTTGTTCATTTTGATGAACGAGATTCAAAGAACCGAGTCACTAAAATGATTCATCTTCCATCACTAACGATTACCCACAATTCCGCACCGCAAGAGAGAGGAAAAACTATTGGCTCAATTATCACGTGATGCTTGGCATCAAAACAAGAAGCGCATGATAAAATAAGTTCCAGATGTTTTTCAGAATTAGCTTGGAAAATGCAAAATACATCTTTCAAATATATGTACCATTTGATGATGTTTTGACAAAAAGGATCAAAAACAAATATAGATTGGCATAATCTGGAGCAAATGCATAACCCATAGATGTGCCCTTAATTTAAAAAAGAATTCACAATAAAGCAGAAGTAGTTGAGCTTATTAAGAGCCAGGGAGTTCACAGATAAATTTGGTAGGGGGGAAGTAAAGGTTTTCCCCATCTAAGGTAACCAGTATGATATCCAGGCTATCATCCTTATACTAGAAGTAAAATTATCTTCAAGTGAATCAGGTGATTAAGTGCTTTATTTGCTGACCTCATGGAAATCTCAAGAACATTATCTTACTGTATGTTTTAGTCATCTTTATTTGCTGTACACAACAGTCATTTGAGGAAAATGTATACAAATAAAACATTAACAAAATGTATTTGCTTAAAGTTTTAATCAGTTATACAGTTATTACATGTTTAAAATGTATGTCATAATTTACTGTTTTACTTTAATAAACCTAAGTGTTGTTAGGACATCACAAATCTTCCTCTGTGATCATCAAATGCATACTGTAGCTCCTTTAAAAGAATTATGAAGGGCAGATTAAAAATATGGTAAAGTGGATTACATAAAATTTGTGGTCTAACTGACTAATTTCTGGTCTAACTAACTGACATGTTTTTGGGGCAAGAACAGGGGAAACAGGTTTCTATTTGCAGTCTGCAGTAAAGTTACATTTTAATGGGTGAAAGCGCAGCATTTACCATGTGGGTTGCCAGGGGTTGAACAGTGAAAATGAACACTGACCAATTTAGTGTTGGAGGTTTCATGGCTAAATTTGACCAGCCTGGTGGCCAATCTTCATTAATTGCACATTCCACCAGTAAGAGCAGAGTGTGAAGGTTTAATTAGCAGAGTAATAGCACAGTTTTACTAAAGATATTGCAATAAACACAACATTATTGGTGGCATAACAGAGTTCAAAAGAGAACAAATTGTTGGTGCACGCCTCGCTGGCACATCTGTTACCAAGACAGCAAGTATTTGTGATGCATCAAGAGCCACGGTATCCAGGGTAATGTCAGCATACCACTAAGAAGGATGAACCACATCCAACAGGAGTAACTGTGGACGCAAGAGGAAGCTGTCTGCAAGGGATGTTCTGGTGCTAACCTGGATTGTATCAAAAAAACATAAAACCACAGCTGCCCAATTCACTGCAGACTTAAGTGTGCACCTCAACTCTTCTGTTCGGCGGGAGCTCCTCGGGATCAATGTACATGGCCGGGTTGCTATAGCCAAACCTTTGGTCACTCGTGCCAATGCCATTGGTGCCAGCAGCGAAAATGGACAATGTGAAACATGTATTGTTCTCTGATGAGTCCACCTTCACTGTCTTTCCCACATCCTGGAGAGTTACGGTGTGTAGAAGCCCCAAAGAAGTCCCCCAGACTGTGCATGCCCAGAGTGAAGCATGGGGGTGGATCAGTGATGGTTTGGGCTGCAATATCATGGCATATTAATTTTAAATAATCAATTTAATTTTTGAATGTACGTGTCTTTATTTAGTGTCAGGCAAAGACAGCACTAAAAGTAAGATCTCTGTTAGAGCTCACTGACACAGCCCTATGGAGAAAACTGAGAAGATGCACCAGCTGAAATTAGGATTAGTTTCAAACCAAAGAGTCAAGTGCAGACATATGTTGAACATGGTTTGGCCAACCTTTGAGAAAAACAGTTTATGACAATTAGTAATGGCGACGATTATACACGGTAAATAAAATATAATGCTCATATTCATGATAGAAAATCCAATTGAAACCGTTATAATGCAGATAAGATGGTAGCAGAGTTTGTAGAAGTTAACACGTGATTAAATGCTAGATTAATTAATAGTTTATTCCACAGTGACTTTACTTTAAAATATGTTCACTGCTCTTTGTGGGAATACTGCCAAAGGATGGATCATTGGATGGATAAATGTGAAATTAATAGAACTGAAATGGATGGATGGAAACTGACATGCCTCTTCAACTGACGTTTCTCATCATGGATGGATAAATGGGCAGATAGTTGGATGGAGCAACTAAAACAAGTAAAAAGGATGACTAGATAGATAGATAGATAGATAGATAGATAGATAGATAGATAGATAGATAGATAGATAGCAAAAGAATTGATGTTTATAGTAACTGATTAACAGAGTCTTTATGGATGGATAAATAGTGGAAAATTGGATGACCCATCATAGGTGAAGTGGTGAAGGGTTTTAGCTGAGAAGTATGGAATACTGGGTGGATCCGGAGCGCTGCAGGCAGCTGGAGCCGATAGGTGACAGGGTTGATTCGGAGGGTGATGCGGTATGGACCAATGAAGCGAGGTGATAATTTCCTGGATTCTGTCTGCATGTGTAGATTTTTTGTAGACAGCCATACCTTGTCACCTATGTGGTACAATCGCCCCGGTGGGTGTCGACGGCGGTGCTGAGTGATGTAGCGGGTGTTGGCGCGTTTGATGGCAAGGTTTGCTTGGTTCCATAGCCGTCGACACCGACGGACCAACTGTTGGGCCGACGGTACTTCAACCTCCGGTTCTTGGTGGTCGAACATCGGAGGCTGGAAGCCGTGGCATGCCTCAAATGGGCTTAAGCCGGTGGCGGATGAAACGTGGAGGTTGTGTGAGAGTTCAGCCCAGATGAGGTAGCGAGCCCAGGAGCACTGACGGTCGGCGACAAAGCACCTCAGGTAGCGCTCCAGTTGTTGGTTGGTCCGTTCCGTCTGACCGTAGCCGGAGGACAGACTACAGGTGGAATGGATCAGATGGCAGAAGGCCTTCCAGAACCGTGAGGTGAACTGAGGCCCCCTGTCCGAAACGATGTCATTTGGGAACCCATGCAGGCGGACTACATGTTCTAATATCAGCTCAGCTGTTTTCTTAGCTGACGGGAGCCCGGGGAGGGCCACCAGGTGCACAGCTTTGGAGAACCGGTTGACGATGGTGAGGTTGGTGTTATTTCCTTCGGAAACCGGCAGGCCCGTGATGAAGTCAATGGCAATGTGTGTCCAGGGCCGACGGGGAACAGGAAGTGGTTGAAGCTCGCCCGGAGATGGTTGATTTACATCCTTGGCCCTGGCGCACACTGGGCACGCCTGGATGAACTCATGAACATCCTTGGTCATGGTGGGCCACCAGAAGGCGCGCTGTATGAATTGAAGGGTGCGACGTGTTCCGGGGTGTCCAGCGAGGAGAGAGGAGTCCAAAAGAGATGACCAGGCTTTCATAGTGTCCTGTGGGGGTGATGAAGGCCATTTTCCACTCATCACCCTCTCTAATGCGCACGAAGTTGTAGGCGCTCCAGAGGTCCAACTTAGTAAAGATGGTGGCACCATAGAGGGCGTCCAGGGCAGAGTTGGTAAGCGGCAATGGGTGTCGGTTCTTGATGGTGATATCGTTGCCCCCGATAATCGACACATGGACGTAAGTCACCTCCTTTTTTCTTTACAAAGAAGAACCCCGTGGCGGCTGGTGAGGAGGAGGGCCGGATGGTACCTTTGCGAAGGGCGCTGGAAACATACTCCTCCATCGCCTGCATCTCGGTGGAAGATAGTGAGTAGAGATGGCCACGGGGCAGGACGGAACCCGGCTGAAGGTCAATTGCCAAATCTTAAGGACGATAAGGAGGTAGGTGGGTGGCGCGTTGTTTACAAATCACTTCAGCCAGGTCCCGGTCAGGCGTCGGGATGCTGTTGGTGATGACTTTGGGGGCTCCCTAGAACACGTCCCAGCCCGGGCCCCATTGTAGAATCCGGTTCTGTGTCCAAGAAATAAGTGAGTCATGCTGCAACAACCACGAGTGGCTGAGGATGATGGGAGGAGATGAGATGGAGGTGACATAGAATTGAACCTGTTCTTCGTGTTGGTTGATGATGAGGGTGATTGGCTGTGTTTGAGAGGTGATAGGGCTGGAAGAGAGGGGCCAAACGTCAACAGAGGTGATGTTTACGGGCTGGGATAATGCCTTGATTATTACCCCCAGTTTTTTGGCGTAAGAAGAGGCAATAAAGTTACCCGCGGCACCGGAACCGATGAACGCGGTACTTTCGACCCGTTTGTGGCCAAACTGGAGGCGTGCTTGTACCGTGAGACGGGAAAAGTTGGTCAAAGTGGCGGAGAGGTTGATGGAACCCGGTGAGCTGCTCCTACTGCTCACCGGGCCTGTGCGTTTCCCGGACGCAGAGGGTAGATAGCTCTGTGGTTTGCTGCCGATCCACAATATGCGCAGAGACCCTCTCTGAAGCGGCGTTCCCGTTCTGCAGCGGTTAAGGAGGCGCGTCCTAATTGCATGGGTTCCCCGGCTCCGGTGTCAACCACGGCAGGAGGTGGAGAACCGACTGATCTGGTAGGTGCAGTTGCAAATGAGGAGCGAGCGTCAGGAACAGGCATGTGAGAGAAGAAGGAGGAGGGTCGGGATGTGAAATGGGGCAGTGATGGCGTGATGGACGGCAGGAGCTGGCGTCGGCGATAGCATGGGCAAACTCAATGACTGAGCGATGTGTGGAGCCATCTTGTTTCCTTTTATGCTTCCTGAGTCGCGACCGCATTACTTCCAGGTCCTAGTGCCGGTCGCGTTAGGCGTGTGCATGACAACTTTGATGCTTAACTGATGATTTTTAAAAAAAAATTATTAAATTCATTAGTTTAAAGATTTTTGCATCTACTTTACGGCTAGTTGTATTGAAAATTTATCATCCAAATGCTGAACATAGCATTCCATTAGCAGGAGTTATATATATATATATATATATATATATATATATATATATATATATATATATATATATTATTATTATTATTATTAATATATTATAAGTAGTTTTTTGGAATCAGGAGTCAACTGATAATGATTGTGTGTGTGTGTCTGTCTTTTGGTTCTAACATTTAATTTTCCAAGCTCTATTTAGGGCACAACCCCCTTCCATTTGCTTGATGTAGAATTAAAGCCTCAATTTGCCTCAAGCAGCTTAAAATATACAGTTGGGGTGAACCTGAAGTTGCTTTTCAAAAGCTCATGTATAAAGTGAAGCAAGGACCTTCAGTAATAAACTAAGCATGGTTTTACTTCAGTCATAAACACAGTGGTCATTAGATTCTTGAGAAAACAGGATGGTTCACTGAGGAAAACATTGTTTATCATGATAATCCATCCTTTTTATTAATCAGTGGAAATCTGCGGCAACAAATCCCAAAGATACTCTATTCTCCAATCTTTCGAGGGTTTTACAAAATGCAACGATTTTTTGCATTTTGTACAACCCCCAAACATAGCCTGGTAATGTTACAGACCCGTGCATGTACAGTATATGCAGCACACACATTTAGGATGTCTAAAATGATGTTTTTAAAGATATTCCATTCTCAGGACAAACCACAACACAAACGCCTGTACTCATCTATAACTGTCTGCTTTGGAGCAGCCACAAAACAGGACAGGCAGAATGGCAGAAAACAGTAAAAACTGCAGAAGAAAATAATTGGAGCTCACAGACCGTCTACAGACCCCTCACACACAGGACACAGTCCTTCCTTCTGGCAGGTGCTACAGAACTCGGCACACCAAACTGTCAGGACACAGGAACAGTTTCTTTCCACTTGCAATCACCCTAACAAACAGTTGAATATCTTATAACCGTCTTTAATTCATTGTTATTTGCACAAATCGAACATCCAGTACTGTATACAGTGGAACCTTGGATTGCAAGCATAATCTGTTCCTGAAGTGTGCTTGTGTATCAAATCACTTGTATATCAAAGCGAATTTTCCCAATAAGAAATAATGAAAACTCTGATTATTTGTTCCATATATATGTTTCCGTTAGTGTTTATGCGTGTGTTTAGTGTGTGTACGTGTGTGTTTGTGTGCGAAGCTAAATTAAGACGAGAGGAGGAATGACTCTCTCTCTCCCTCCCTCCTCTTGTCTTACAGAGTAGCCCTGCCTCCTCTCTCATTTGAGGGGCTTGATGTGTGGGACAAAACTAACCTGCACTTTACCTTTGTAAAGAATAGTGACCGAGCAGTTTTTCCGCTAGAGAGTGTGTGTGTGTAGGCGAGAGGCAGAGGGAGGAGGCACACATTCACGCACGCACGCATGCATGCATGTCATTGGACACCATGCCACTTCACATACACCCCTCCTCCTCTCGCCTTCACTCAAACACACACTGCCCTGTCGCAATTCTTTTCAAAGATAAAGTGCAGGTTACTTTGTTTTATTTTTACTTTACAGCAGTGATTCCGTTAGTGTGCACATAGTCGAGTGTCAGAGATGCTTCTTGTTAATTTTCCCGATGAGGCAGTGTTTGAGTTAGTGTGTGAAAGTCATCCCACACAAATAGGAAAGGAGGGAAGGGTTATTTACGAGAAGAGGGAGAGGGTATCACACACACATACACACACACACACACACACACACACACACATACAGAGCACAAACACTAATGGAAACAATCTGTCAGCTTTTATAAGCCACTTTTTTATAAGTAAAATATCCTGTACAAATCACATGATAAACTGTTCATTTCTGACCTCATAGGAATAACAGATGTTTTTCTCAAGAACATTATCTTATTTTAATCATCTTGATTTCCTCTTCACGAGTCATCTTGCAGAAATAAACACAAAAAAGTCTGACAGTTTATGTATTTCCTTAAAAAAGGGTTTATTCATAATTTTTACTGTTATATTGAAAATTTTGCAAATATTACTTGTTCAAAGGTACATGTGAAGATTTTAATTTTATTTTAATACACTGCAGCAGTTTCAGGTCCTGAGGTACAATGAAATTTATATTTCACGACTTTGGAAATCTCCCATCTGTCATCAACAAATGCAGAACTTCCTTAAAAGTATTAAAAGAAAAGATTTATGGTAACGTGGATTACATGATATTGCTAAATTGTGGCCCAACTGCCACATTTATGTACAAGAACTGCAGAAGCGAGATTATATGTGCAGTGTGGAGTAAAGAAGGTTGTACAAGTTGGATGTGAAAGTCAGTGGATGTGCAACATTTACCAGATAAGACAAACGGATACCGTTCCTCAGACTACAGTCTGTTATAACCGGTCCTCACTGAAATCACAGTGTTATTTTCTAAAACATGAACTATAGTTTCCAGACACTGTCTAATGATTAGTTTGATAAACTAAGACCCTTGATATGATACTTCCCTAACAATTAAACGACCATCATTCAATAAATATTACATAATTCATACTGAATTGAAAAATTAATCACTGGGATGCAATATAGAAGTAATATTGAAATTTGTGCACAACGAGATGACTGATGTGTTCAGGCCCACTATTCACAGTTCATGTCGTATTGCAATCAGTAAGCCCGACTTACATAAATATACACTTGACGATCACTTTAACACCTGCACACTCTTGATTCTTGTAGTTTCCAACCACGATAACCAGATGGGCTGGTTTCAATATTTCAGAAACTACTGATCTCATAGAACTTTGACACACAACAGTCTAGAGGCTCCATAGAACTGAAGTTTTTGACCCGCATCCAGTTGATTTTGTGATGTGCTGCTTCACGATTGGCTGACTGAATAAGTGTACAAATATTCAGCTGTTCCTAAGAAAGTAGATGCGGAGTGTATGTGCCTGTAATTCTACAGAATTAAACCTGAACCCATTTCTTGGTGTATATCCAAAAATGGTAATTCGGGTATGAAAACTTTTGACTAACAGTGTATGATGTTACAGTAAGTAAATAGATTACAGGGGTATTGGGAGGAGCTGAGCTGTGCATCAGTAAGTTTTTTTTTTTTTTTTTTACATGCCTCTGGTTGTAGTGGACTTCCTCTACTGCTGTTTATTTATAGTATTTCTAGTGCACACAAACGCTCCTTAAATGGTTCACTACACTGCTGCGCTACATTGCTAGTATAAATATGCTAACAATATTTACACTTCACTTTTGGACCATTCAATCCTCTTTACCATGAAGCTGAATACGTCAGACTGAAATGAAAACAACAAAAAAAAATTCCCCTGAATGAATAAATAAAATTACCTAGTAATGAATCTGACACATTTCTTCTAGACTAGACGGTCATATCAACTGACTACATGCACTGACATGAGCTCTTATATTGACTCACCATTTGTGCTTCCTTTTAAAAAGCCCAACTACACTTGTAGTGATTTTCCCAACATTATTCCTTTTGCCATGTGCTATAAGGTTTAAGAGTAGTTTAATCTACCAACATATATTAACCCTGAACATTCATTATCATACCATGCATTATAAAAAAAAAAAAAAAGCATGACACTGGGCTAAAAGTGAAGTGGTATAAAGATGGTGTTGGGGGTTCTGTTATTAATCATTTCATCACTTTTTTTCATTTACTTCCAGGTAAAGTTTATAATCAAGGAAATGAAAAAAGGAAACATAATTATCTTGGTAAGCCTCATCAGTTACTATTATTATTTCTGTACAGCATCTATGACTATTACTAATCAGTTATAGTAAGTAGAACATGTTGTATTAAATTGAATCATACTTTGAGATCATTAGGGTGATGGTGTGTCCACGCCAGCAGCATGGCAGCGAACAGATCACTAGTGAAAATACACAAAAAACACACATCAGAGTTTGCCACTGGCAACGTGGAAATATATACAACAACTTGGTGGTTACTATGACTACAGTATGATTGGGATCATTGAACAGTTTAATTAACAAAAGCTCATCTGTCATCCATGTTTACATACTGTCTGGAAAACAGTTTTTACAGCACTAGGAAATAGTATGATAAATATTGGGATTATATATAATTAGCAGCTGTAGCTGGAACAAAACACCATTTAACTAGCACTAAAAAATATTTGCCTTATTATAAAAGGACAACATTTTGGGGATTCTAGACTGTCATGCATCTAGCTTAATGCCTTAAATATTCTTGCACAACAGTGACATCTGTAGATCATCACAGTTGCTTCAACAGTTTAGAATGCACTTTCTTAAATAAACCATGCATTTTTGATTGCAATTGCATAAGACACAAATCTTGTATAGCATCAGAATGTGAGTGTTTGAGGGGGAAAGTATAGATCTGAGGTCTCAGCTTAATTACTGTGAACTTAATGAAGTTAGGGATAAGAATAGGGGTCTTAAAATGCTTTCTTAAATAAATAGGCATTTTTAAAATTTCCTCTTTTTTCTTGCCGATTATGTGGATATGCCTGTAATAAATTGGATCCTTATGTGATTAAATTATTGCACAGGTCCATATTGCGATTTCAAATTTTATGCAAATACTTGTGCAGCAACAGTAGTCATAGGTTATATGGCTAATTATATTTAAATTATAGCAGCAGAGGTAGAAACTGTAGCAGGTAGCAGGTTCACCGTAGGGCATGGAGCCCTTTATCAGTTACTATGTGGCTATTATCTTGACATAACAATGTAGTCCATACATGAGCCAATGTTTAATAAAACCGCCTACACACACACACACACACACACACGTCTTAAATAAATATAAATGGTAACACATCTATAACTGTAACAAATATTCCAGAATATATATATATATATATTGCATTTCTCCAGAAACAAACACAAATCTGGTATGCAACCAGATTATTGTACTGTACATGTTTGTTTTTTCCATCTAAAATGATTAATATTATTTTACATCATAAAAAACTGACATTTTAAGCAGGGTGTGTAGACATTCAACAAGTGCAGGGTTCGAGACACTGTAACCGAAAGGATCAAGCTTCCAGACTTGCTTTTTCAGATTTCATTTCATTCAAGTAATGAACTAATATGCTACTATATTATATTATATTATATTATATTATATTATATTATATTATATTATATTATATTATGTAAAAGCTGCTTTGCGACGATGAAAATTGTTAAAAGCGCTATACAAATAAAATTGAATTGATTTAAATAAATTAAAAACAATACTTCAATCATTTTTATTATATTGCACAGACCTGGTATGTATAATGTAAAAGCGACACCTCAGCAAAAATTTTTGTGCTAGTTGATAAAATGTAGTGAAAAAGAAAAGACAATAAACCACAAGGTGAAATTCTCCAAAAGAAGAAAACACCATCATCTCCTAATATTAGGCATGTCTGTCTGCACAGTTAATATTGACCAAAAGAATAATTGTCTACATACAGCACAAAGTCAGGCAAAAGCAGACATAAGTAAATCACAAGTTAAACAGATTAAAGATTAAGAATTACTTACACAAACCATCCAACGTCCTGGTACCCATGTTAGGAAGATAAACCAGGTTTTGTACCCAGCTTTAAAACAAATAATATTGGTCATGACCAAAACTCAGAAAAGGATTTAAAATTTAAAATGTGACTAATATATACAGGCAAGTGTAAAAGTTGCTCTTCAAGCCTCCTATTTGGCCATGTATTATGAATTGGCGCAAAAAATGCTCACATGCTGTATTTAAAAAAAAAAAAAAAAAGAACAGACAACAGCTGGCACTATTGGTGTGGATGAGCCCAACCCCAGTCATACCAACCGTTGCAAAAAGGAGTCCAATGTAGGAGTAGGCTAATGTAATGTTAATTGCAAAATGCAAATCTTGCATTCATGCTAACAAATGGTCAAACGATTTGTAAAATACTAATGTAACATTCTGTTTATAATTATGGCTTTCCAGCTAGTACTTAAACTTTTAATATATTGTTAAATTTTAAGCATTTAATTTTTTTGTTCAATAAAAATGTATTCTTGAATCATCCATCATCATTTAGTGGCTTTTGCAAAGTATCGGTTCAGGCACCGTTTTGGCACCGGTACTGGTTTAAAAGTATTGATTTGGCACCGGTATCGAAAAAACCCCAAATGATACCCAACCCTACCAATCATCGGCCGATATATTGCCTTAAAATAAAACAAACACTCCATTACAAATTCAGACATACTTGAAAATCATGTACAGAGCATTACTGGCCAGTAAACAAACTAAAGTGACAAAAGCAAAAATGTTAAACTCACCATCATGGTGCTCTGCCAACTGGAAATGTTTTTTGGTGTGATAGTACACCAACTGTGGCATACTGGTGTATGGGCATAAAGGGCAATTGCTGCAGCAGTCTTTTAAATACTAAATACTGCTCACACTACCCCTTTCTTAACACTGTTTTGTGCATGTTTGCAAGGAAAATGGCTCTTAAAAGAGCCCTTGGGTTACATGAACAAACAAAGAGAGGAATTGACGGGTAGCATATGGATTAGAGAATAACAGCAAAACAAAACAAGCTAAACAAAATAGAAAATGTGGTGCATAGGGAATATTAATGGGGATGTCAACATCAAGGATCTGCAAATAGAAGGAATAGATAATTGGTTTTAGTATCAAATTATTTAAATTGTGCATATATGGAAGTTGCATTATAGAAAACAAGCCCTCCTTTCATGCACCTTGTGCTGAATGATCTTATTCGCAGAAACAAATCCTAACATTTTGCTCTCTTAAAGTATAAGTTAAAATCACCACATTAAAAATGTAACAATTTAAGTTAATTTACTGGGGGGTACATTTAAACCAACTCAGTAATGTTAGTCCCTTTACAGTTATTGTTGTAACAAAGATACACACTTCTTACATCGAGGCTCGTTTATAGTGAAACATCATCCGCGACAGATGGCAAATGGTATACATATGCATAAATTACTAACATTTATAGATGGAAACTATATCCATGGCATATCACACATGCACTGGGGAAGACACATTATCTCAAATGCATTAAAAAGCAAATGTAGCCAAGTTAATAATTGTAAACCAATTTGTGTGAACTTCACAAAACTTTTTGCTGTTTGTGTGTTTTGTTATTTGCATTTTGTTTTATAAGATGCCATGTATAGTTATACCATGCGGAACTATATATGCAGCGTTTGTGTCAGGTAGAGCAAATTGACGCACAGGATGCTTCATGCTGCGCAGCGCCATGTTAGATTTACTTTTGCCGCCAGAGAGGCTGGGTGTGTGAGTACGATTGAGGAGAGAGGCGGTTGTGATGTGCGCTATTTTACACATTTTTTTTAAATTTTATTGTGTTTCTGCAGAATAAAAAAACAGGTATCAAGATCATCCTTGTCGTCATTGCTTCGTTAATAGAGAGGGAAGGAAAAAAAATTACACAACCACAGTAAAACTGCTACATAAAATGGTTCCGTGACCCGGATCAACTGGATCAGCCGCAACCGACCACCGGAGTTGTTCCAGACTTCTGACGTTTGAGTGCTGAACGTGTAGACTGAGGAATTGATTTTTCAGCCGTTCAAGTAGCTGTCTTGGGAGAAGTGACTAAAGAAAGAAAGAGACTTTTCTGCCGATTTTCTACACCATACTCTTGATTTCATCTCATTACCTGTCTGACGTTCTCTGAGGTCAGTTCTTTTTGTTTGTTTGTTTAATTTTGTAAATGAATACGATGGCTGGGGTTAGAAATGATTCTGAAATGGTGACACCATACCTGGGGAGGGGTAGAGGAGCATGCTGTTGGTAAACCTAGAATGCTACATTTTAGTCCACAATTATCTGAAACTCTAGCAAATCAACCTGTTGGGCCAACTACTTCTACTCCTAGCAACACCTCTGATAATGTTACACAGCAGTTGCGGGATCTTATTGGTGAGATAGACAGCCAGATAGGGGATTCCATTGCCACCAGACTGCTAGCTAGTCAAAGCCCAGTCACCCCCTCTAATCCAGTCTCACCTTCAGAGCCCTCCAGTACAGGTCAGGCTTTCTCCAACGTTAGCTTAATTGTAAAGTCAGATGTTAGAGAACCCCCGATGTTCAGAGGAGATGTAACAGACAAATACACAGTTCAGGAATAGATAGAGTTAATGGAATTTTATCTCCACAAATCAGATTGCACAGATAAAGATCAGGTGGATGAGATACTGCACCACTTACTGGGCAGGGCCAAAAGCATTGTTAAGGTGAGACTCAAGAGTAGCACTAATGAAGTCATCTCTTCCGCAACCATCTATGAAGTGTTACGGCGCTACTTTAGTGATCATGTCAACCTCTGGCTGACATTTACGCGACACAACCCAAACCAAGTGAGTGCCCTGTTGACTACTGGGTCAGGTTAAATGTGGCTGCTGAGTAAGCAGACAGTCATTTGCAAAAACAAGGTGCAAAGATGGAGAACATGAGTTCATAAATTGCGATGATGTTCATTAGAAACTGTCCAGAACCAAGCCTCTCCAGTGTGTTTAGGTGTAAACCTATTAGCAAATGGACAGTCACAGAAATCCAGGAGGCCATTGATGAACACCAGAGGGATGTTCAGTCCAAGAGACTGCTAGTAACACATGAAATTAACTCTGTCCATGTTAATGCAGCTAAAGTGTCAAACCCCCCTCACATTATTGAAAGTCTGAAAAAATGAAAGTCTTTCGAAATCTGCTGAGCCTGGGACTTCAGAAGCTGGGACTTCAGAAGCTGGTACTTTAGAGCGTGTCTTGAGTATGCTAGAATGGGTGCTGGAGAGTACAAGTCACACTGCTCCTGTTTCACAGCCAAGAGCAGCTCAGTGGCGCAGCTCTCCATGTAGAGTCTGTGGTGACAGGAATCTCTCTGTGGATGTCCATCGGCTTTCCCGGCTGGGATCGGTGGCCTTAATGCTGTCCTCCTCGCGGCCTTTTCCTCTTTGGCGGCGAGGACGCGAAGGCGGGCTCGACGCGGGAGCGAAGGATGCCGTGGGAGCTTGCGCAGCTCTTTCCCGCGCTGTCCTCAGCGCGCAGATCAAAGGGGTGGAAATCCCATGTCCTTTTTAAGTCTCTGGGGCACGTTTCACTTCCCTACTCGCGTGCCACTCTCGAGCTCCACCGCATTACGCTCTTCTCGGACCCCGGACTAAACTCCGCGCCTTGCTTTTATAATGCGGAGCAAGCCCGGGATCCTATTAACGTTAATCAATGCCAGCCGGCCCGCATAGGCGGCCCCGTCCCTTCGCACACCTGCAGAAGGGGTGCTGCCTACTTAGGGAGCCTACGAAGTGAACGAGGGGCGATAATAGATTTGGGCGCACGCCCATCACAGGCGCATGCCGTGACAGTACCTACACTGGTTGTGCCAGGACTGAAGGATCAACTAATTTTAGGGACAAATGTCATTAAATTCTTGCTTCCCCAAATCAAGCAAGACTCTGGCTATTGGAACGTCATGAACCGTTGTGAGACGACTGGAGAGCCCAAAATCGAGCAGTTCTTAAACATGCTGTCGGGTATTAACAGGTGGAAGGGTGACGAGATCCCTGATATAGTGGGCACTGCAAAACTGACTCAGACTGTCACTCTGTTACCCCAACAAGAACACCTTGTATGGGGCAGGCTTCCAGCAAACGTTCCTATTTCTATGGGTAGCACTATCATGAGTGAGCCCCCCAAAGCACAGACCCACAAGAAAAGCATCAAGGTGGGATGAGTTATAGCCTCCATGTCTGGTGATGGATGGGTCCCAGTCAGGATCATGAACCCCCTTGATGAGACGATAACGCTGAGAAAGAACTCCAAAATCGCTGATGTTTTCCCAGTTGTGGCGGTTGAGGACCTTGATGCGTATCCTGATCACCAAAGTAAGATGGTGAGTGTGCAGAGCCAAAGCATTATTGAAGGTGTTGGTCATGATGGAGGAAGTTGTTCTACACCTGATCCCTGTGAAAGCTTGCAGAAACGCAATCTTGGAGACCTAGATATTGAATCGTGTGAAGTGTCCTCTTATTGGAAAAGTCAGTTAGTGCAGCTCATCGAGAGGCATAAGGATAAGTTTTCAAAGCACAAGTTGGATTGTGGGAAGGCCAAGGATTTTGTCCATCGCACCCATCTTTCGATGATCGACCCTTCAGGGTTCCTTATCGACGTGTCCCTCCAGCCCAGTATCAGAAGTTGAGGAGTGTACTCTCAGAGATGGAGGAGCAGGAGATTATTTGCAAGTCTTGTAGTGAATGGGCTTCACCACTTGTGTTGGTATGAAAGAAGACTGGAGATCTTAGAGTGTGTGTGGATTACCGTTGGTTGAACACCCGGACTGTTAAAGATGCCCACCCCTTACCTCATCAGACAGACTGCTTAGCAGCTTTGGGAGGTAATGGCTTCTTTAGTGCAATGGACTTGACCTCAGGGTTTTATAATATTGTCATGTCTGAAAAAGACAGAAAGTTCACTGCCTTTACGACTCCTATGGGCCTATACGAATTTAATCGTCTGCCACAGGGACTTTGTAACAGTCCAGCCAGCTTTATGAGGCTCATGACCAACATCTTTGGGGACCAGAATTTCCTCACACTGCTCTGTTATCTCGACGATCTTCTGGTGTATGCTCCTAATGAAGAGGAAGCCATCAAGCGACGGGAGCTTGTGTTTACTAGGCTCAGGGCACATGGACTTAAATTGGCCCCTAAGAAATGGCATTTTCTCAGGAGAACCGTGAAATTTCTGGGCCACATTATTGACAGCACCGGGGTGGCGATGGATCCAGATAAGGTTATTGCCATATCAGCTGTGTCCAAAGGAGACCTTATGATGGCAGATGGAGCAACACCCTCGCAGAAGAAAATAAAGTCATTCCTGGGGATGGTGATGTATTACCAGAAGTTTATTCCAAACTGCTCCAGCATCGCAAAGCCTTTGTTCAGTCTAACAGCTGTACCAAAGGGGAAAAAGACCTCTTTAAGGGGTGATGCACATTTTAAAAAGCTGAAACCTGGTGACTGAAAGCAAGAACATAGTGAAGCTTTCCAGAAATTGAAGTCAGTCCTATTAAGATCTGTCGTACTGGCTCACCCGGATTTTAGCAGGCCATTCATCTTGTCTACAGATGCATCTTTAGATGGTTTAGGGGCCGTACTCTCACAAGTACCAGATGGTGAAACAAAAGTTTGTCCCATCGCCTTTGCTAGCAAAGCCCTCAGTCATGCACAGACCAAGTACCCTGCCCACCGTCTGGAATTTCTGGCATTGAAGTGGTCAGTCTGCGACAAATTTAGTCATTGGCTGAAAGGCCACAACTTCACTGTCTGGACAGATAATAATCCATTAACGTACATTCTGACGAAACCCAAACTGGACGCATGCGAGCAGAGGTGGGTGTCTAAGCTGGCCCCATATAATTTTGGTATTCAGTATATACCTGGCAGCAAAAATGTTGTCGCTGATGCACTAAGCATACAACCTTTTGTCCATTAAAAGTGTTGGCCAGAGGCTGATGTCAGAGCCATATGTTTCCCTGTTAAAAGACTCCGAAAATATTAATGAGCACACCATTCAGGATGCCTTTAGGGCAAGTGCAAATACATGAAGTGTTGAACATCCTTCCTCTACAGCTTCAGAGTACTGTTCGCTCACTTGTGCTGAAGTGTCAGCTATCCTTGATGTTCACACACAGTGGGAGGTAGGCGCAAGCGATAGAGCTGTCGAGTGGCTCACACAGCATACCCATCAGTCGTTGTCTCCAGGTTTTGGTCCAATTCCAATGTTCTCACTGAGTGAATTGCAAGAGAAGCAGCAAGGTGATAGGGTCTTGTCAAGAGTCCTATTCTCCGTGAGTAGAGGAAAGAAGCCACCCAGACGCAAAAGAGCAAAAGAAACATTTAATGTACTCAAAACCCTGAAACAGTGGGAGAAGCTTAAGATGCTCGATGGAGTACTGTACAGGGTGTTCAAGGATGTCTTGATGGGTAAGAGGAGATGGCAGTATGTCGTTCCAGCTTCCCTTGTAAGACAGGTTCTTCGGGGAATTCATGATGACGCTGGGCATCAAGGTCAGGGTTGGACTTTGTCCCTTGTGAGACAAAGGTTCTTTTGGGTCAGTTTAGAGTGGGATGTGCGAGAGCATGTTAAATGTTGTAAGCGATGTGTAGTGAGTAAGACCCCTGAGCCGGAAGCTAGAGCTCCCCTGGAGAGTATTAAAATATCATACCCCTTGGAATTGGTCTGCATAGATTTCTGGTCTGCAGAGAATTGCAGTGGTCGTAATGTAGACATCCTGGTCATAACTGACCATTTTACTAAGTTGGCTTGTGCCTTCCCATGTAAAAATTAGTCTGCAAAGCAGGTGGCAAAGATGCTCTGGTACAAGTTCTTCTGTATCTTTGGCTTTCCGGAAAGGATCCATTCGGATCAAGGTGCCAACTTTGAAAGTCAGCTGATGCATGATCTCTTGGAAATTGCTGGTGTTAAAAAGTCCAGAACAACAGCAGATCATCCAATGGGCAACGGCCATGTTGAACGATTTAACCGGACCCTGGGTAACATAAGGTCATTGCCACCTAGGAGTAAGCAAAAGTGGCCCCAAATGTTGCAGACTTTGACCTTTGCTTATAATTGCACCGCCCATGAGTTAACTGGCTACGCACCATTCTACCTAATGTATGGCAGAATTCCCAAGCTTCCTGTGGATGTTATGTTCAGTAGTGTAGAAAGGGATTGTGTCATTGTTGATTATGATGTGTATGTTCGACGGGTGAGGGACGACTTGAAGGAAGCTTTGTCTCTTGCTCAAGAGAATGCCGAAGTCAGCCAAAAACAGCAAGCTGAACTGTATAACAAGAAAACAAGGGGATGTAAAATTGAAATTGGTGACCAGGTTTTGCTGGCAAAGAAAGGAGAACGTGGCCGGCGAAAGCTTGCAGACAAATGGGAGTCTACACGCTACATTTGTTGTTGATCTAAATCTGCAATATCACACTTACCGTATCTGCAATGCAAATACTGGACAAGAAAAAATTGTCCACAGGAACTTGCTTCTTCAAGCTAACTTCTTGCCGTTTGAGGTTGGAGAACTAGAGCCCTCATTCCTTGATGACAGTGATCCAGATGGAACCTGCAGTGAAGCAGCATTAAGCGATACTGTAGTACCCATATCCTTATGCAACAATGGAGATCGAACTGCTAGTTGGGTCGCAGAGACCACCCCAGGTAATGTCTCCAATAGTGTTCCTCCTGAGTCAGAGAGTGTTGTCTCATTGGCAGTGAACCCAGATCCCTCAAAGGCTGATTTTACTGCAGTACAGGATGTATCTGCCTCTTGCGATAATGTTTCCATCCGTTCAAGTAATGCAGAGACAGATTGTGACAACATAGCATCTGAGTCAGAGAGAGGTTCGGTTAACAGCGAGGTAATGCCCTCTGAATCCATAGATTCATCTTTTAATCAGGCCTCATTTCGAGTCAGAACTAGATTTGGTAGATTTGTGAAGCCTGTGAATAGGTTGATTCAGAACATGACACAAAGCGTAAAGACAACAAGTTCTGTCAGTGAGTTTGCAAAATCCCTGTTGTCATAAGTTGGTTGAATTCATATGAGTGAGTCTATCTTTTCGAAGTGCATGAGATTAGAAGTTTACGTATTATTGTCTGATGTCCGAAGTCTTTTATATAATGGTGTTTAAGGCACTTTATTAGCAAGTGGATCTTAATGGGCCTGATCAACCCATTTGGATCACTTTATCTGTTGAGTGGGAGGCATGTGCTGCTGTGACTTGTGTATTAATTGACAGTTGAGCTCTGTAAGGATTATAATAGATACTCACCTTTATGAACAAATTTTGTGAATTTCAGGGGGGGGGAGTATGTAGCCAAGTTAATAATTGTAAACCAATTTTTGTGTGAACTTCACAAAACTTTTTGCTGTTTGTGTGTTTTGTTATTTGCATTTTGTTTTATAAGATGCCTTGTATAGTTATACCATGCGGAACCATATATGCAGCGTTTGTGTCAGGTAGAGCACATTTTAGCGACACACAGGATGCCTTGTGCTGCGCAGCGGCATGTTACCCTGCGTTGACACCGAACGCGGTGAGAGTGTCAAAGACGCAGGAAGTCATTCATTTTCAATGGGAGCCGGCGGCGAAGAGCGGCGCGGGGCAGGGCGGCGAGAGCGGTGAAGGAAGTTGAAATCAGCTCAACTTTAGGGTAATGGGCTATGACGTGGTTGAGCGGCAACCAATTAAAAGAGAGGTCCTTCGCTTGAGCGGATTCCGCGGGATGCAGTCCTGTAACTTTTGTTCCGGCAAAATTAGTTCCCAAGCAAAATGGAGGAGAGGTTGATTATTGCGATAGCGGGTGTTTATTAATTATTAATGTTATTTTAATTAAAGACAAAGTCTAGTAAGTGATTCTAATGTTATATTAATAAGAAAAATAATCTAATAAAAAATATATATATTAAATTAGACTAGCAATTCACAATGAACAGAAGCCACACCATACGAATGGCTTATAATTTGTTTATTTCTACAATACTGTTTTTCTATCAATCAAGTTCTTGTTATCTTCCACATTTTGGTCAGTCTCCATAAGATCAACAAGCTTGATTGCTTTACGGCCCCTTTAAATACAAGAAAGGCATTCGGTCTACGTCAGAGCGACCAACAGTGGCGAAGAGCGGCGACAGGCGTCGGTGGCAGGGCGGCGAGAGCGAACTTTGACGCTCTCGCCGCGTTCAGTGTGAACGCAGGGTTAGATTTACTTTTGCCGCCAGAGAGGCTGGGTGTGTGGTCTCTCGCTTTGCTAATTCGAGTACGGCAAGAGTTCTAAAGCTTTTTATTAGAGTTCACAAAACAAGTTAATATGTTGGTTCATGAAAGAAAAAAAAAGAAGACATTTTGATGCAAAGCTTTGATGTTATGAAGCTGGCTGTTTATTTTATATGAATTTATCGTGACTTGTTTAGCTTATTAGCTTTCTGTTTATTCGAGCAGATTGAGGAGAGAGACGGTTGTGATGTGCACTATTTTACATGTGCTCTGTGTTTCTGCAGGTATGTTGTGTTATTTCATTATATACGTATTGGTGGATTTTAGATGTGTTACTGCATATTGGTTTGTTGTTATAAAAAGGAAGTGAGCTTTTTACAAGGGTAGACACACTCTGAATTTATTTATTTATTTGATGTATTTGATTTACATTTGGATGTGCAATTAGTTTTGTACAATTTATTTATTTTATATATAATGGCTGCTATAATATTTATGAATCTGGTATAAAATTTATATACTTATTGCTACTATTGGTTATTATATATTTTTATATACATATTTAATGGTTATGATTATGTATTTTATTGTCTAACTTGTATTTTGTTTTATTTTGTTCTTTTTGCCATTCAATGTTTTGCACTGATTACTTTATGTATATTATGTTAGATTTACTTTTGCTGCCAGAGAGGCTGGGTGTGTGGTCTCTCGCTCTGCTAATGCGAGTACGATTGAGGAAAGAGACGGTTGTGATGTGTGCTATTTTACATGTGCTCTGTGTTTCTGCAGAATAAAAAAAAGAGATATCAAGATAATCCTTGTCATCATTGCTTCGTTAATAGAGAGAGAAGAAGAAAAAAAATTACACAACCAGAGTAAAACTGCTACACAAACACAAAAAACTTACTTAACCTACTCATTATACACTTTAAATAACAATTTACACATAAAATGTAGAGGGTGCACTCACTCACCATGCAGCAAAAAACACCAGAAACGTTGCGTCGACGTCATTAACTTACTTACAACCAATAAGAAACGATGTAGGCGGGACGACACATGCAGCCCGGCCCAAGATTCAGCCCCTCCTTCATCTGCTTACAACCAATAAGAAAATATGTGGGCGGGGTGACACGTGCAACTCCGCCCCAGATTCAGCCCCGCCTCGATCTGCAGGTTGCAGACAGGGGTACTTGGAAAAACAAGGCCTTGCGTTAGCCAGCGTCGCCTGACCGACTCATTCAGCGCTTCACTTGAGCTGCATTCCAATCCGAAGTGTACTTCACAGTGTACTTCACACAAGAAACACCTTGAGAAGTCACCAGTGCAGACGTAACTTCCCCCGTGTATTATTCTGGTAACATAAGCACCTCTGTTGCTGCTGCTATGGAGATTTTACACTACGGGTATTTACAACTATTGAATATCTATTAAAACGAAACTGATGCCATTATAAAACCGTATACTATTGGAATGCGTTCTATAATGGCATCAATTTCATTTTAATAAATGAAACGCACCCTATTACTGCTACAGTACTCGTTTTAACCCAAATTCATCATGCGACCATCATTTCATGATTTATAAAATAATATAAAATAAATTATCATTAATAACAGTAACAATATACATTTTCATAGCCCACATCAATTTATTAAATTATAGAAAGCCTTCCTCCCTACATATCTATTTCTCTTTGCTCCAAGATCTATCTCAGTAGCAAAAAGAAAGTACCACTAGGCATGATATTGTGATTGCGCAATGTAGAGCAGGCAAACAAAAGACACATAACACACATGGATGACTGATGTTGCTAAAAGTACAGTGCTAGGCAACAGAAATAGCATAGAATAAGTAAAAAATAAAAGAAAGATAATATATACATTATTTAAAAAACAACAACAAAGGGATCTCCCCCAATGTTTCCTTTTTTAAAATCTTCTCCTTGGTGTTTAATTTTGGTTATATGATACAGTAACGTGCTCTGTAGTTTCTTTTTCCTGTACATTCCATGATCACAGACCCGGAGGCAAGATTGGAATGGACCTCGAGGTACAAGGCGACAGTGCTAAGCACTGAAGTGCCACCTCTTTGAATGTGTGATTAGTGTTTATATAGCGACTTCTAGTGTTTTGGTACATATATAACAACTACATATTTAAATCTAGAACATTCGTCTGGCTGATGTCAGAACAATATATAAAGTTAAAATGGCACAGTGTAGCACAGAGAGCATTTTCTAATTGACAATATACATTTAATCCAAAATATTCACCAGCCATTGTTTGGATGATGAAACTTAGCTAATGCTATCCAAGTAAAAAAATAATAAATTAATACTGGGACCCGAAAAAAGTTTCCTATTTTTTTCACCCCTGTAAGGTTTTAGAATATTGTAAGACATTGTAATGTAATAAGAAGATTACTGTGCCCTGAGAACAGCCCCCAAACTGTGCTTCTTATGACTCATGTGGGACCACCTTCTATATCCTGTATCCAGACGAATATACATCCAAATGGCTCGTCTGCTAGAACCCTTTTATTTAATCAGGAGAAATCACATGTATTTCCTCTCTCCTGTCTGTCTCCGAGTCCCTCTATGATTGACATGTTAATGACTGGTTCTTTCTTTGCTAAGAATAAAAAGAGATCTTCAGACATCATGCCTGTATGTTTTGTCTGTGTGTGTGTGTGTCTCTCTCTCTCTCTCCCGGTCGATTGGGCCCGGACCGGTAAGTGTATCAAGGTGCAGCGGACACAACAAACTAAAACTCTTCTTCTCTTAACTTAAAACTTAGTTCGGGCACACATCTTCATTTAAACTTAACAATTTGGGGGCTCTGTCCAGTCCTCCCCTCTGTCAGAGGAAAAAGTATGTGTTTATTTAGCTCTTTCAGATTTTTCCTCAATCAGGGCAGATTTGGTTTAAAAAATTCTAAATAAGTTATGTTCACCATAATTAATTCTTATCATGTTGTCTATGAAGTTTTGTTTTTCTGTGCAAGTTTTATATAGCTTTCGTCACGTCATCTTATGATAAGAAGCATCCGCTGTGTTTTTGAATAAAAAAATCTTCGTTGTGGTGTTAGTTCTGACGTGTTTTATAGAACCATTTTTTAAAAACTAAATTCGTTCCGCGTTTCGAGTCGCTCTTTAAATAACTCGTTCATTCATCTGGCAAACAACTGAACTGGATATGATTATTGCAAGTGTTTATGACAAGCGTGCGAACTACCCTGTTATTTACAACAGCTCTTAGTGAAATAGAAACATAACAACGCTTCTGTCGCTAAATAACTACGTCATCAACCCGCGTCCACGGTTGCTATGTGCAGGTTACTATACGTGCTTTAACTGTATGCGCTGTAACGTGGTTAGAAAGCCGAAATGGGCAAATTTACAATCAGATGTTCAGTTGTTTTTCATGTTGGTTTTTCATTAAAATATTCATGTTTGTTTTGCAACTAAAGCTAAGATACAGTGTGTGGAGAGTCAAGTGAAATATGATATTGCTACGGCTGGTTATCGTTGTATTTTAATAATGCGCAGTGATTGTGTAACCCAGGTTAGAAATTAGTGAGAAAAATAATAAATAAATAAATAAATATGTATATTGAAGTAATTGCACTAAAATAATAATAAAGAAAGAAAAAAACTGAAATACAAAATTTAAATGGGTATTTAAATTTGTTGCTGTGTTATGGACTTTTAAAGCAATTAGGATAACCATAGTGAATAAGGTGGGATGTTTTTTGAGATGCGGACCGTGATGATGTCATCAATATGCGACGGATAGACGCAATAAGGAAGAACATGCGCTTTGCAGATGGCGAGTGTCAGTATTGTTTTAAAGACAGGTATACTGGTCATCTTTGTTTAAATTGCATAAATAATACATTAGATAATGTTTTAACATTCATAAAAATCTTATTTGGGTCATCTTAGTGTGATTATTGATGTTTATTGAGGTGGATGACTTGTGATTGTAAACCCTGTGATCTCCGACGCGATTGATTTAAAGTGTGTTGAAATTCTCTGGACTTGGTGAGTTTCAAAATATGATGTGCAATACTCTTAAATTAAGTGTTTGTGTGATATTTTGTGAGTTTATATGCATCTAGTGTTCATGTTGTAACATAAACAGGTCAGGTTTTTTTCTTGAGCTTGAGTTAAGCTGTGATTCTGAGATGGCGAGCCACCCAGCTAGAGAATCTTGAAGAGGACGATTGGAAGATAATCCCGCGCTTTATCAAGTGATTGGAGTTTATCCATTGTCACAGGTGGAATTTATCCATTTTCCGTGGTGTTTTTCACAAACTACCTCGTATTGAACATTTGCACTATTGAACATTTGCACTACAGCATTTGCACTACAGAGACTCTTGAACTCATTGGATCCATCATTTAGAGTAAGAGGACATTTTTTATTGTTTTGTCCTTTCCCATGTTTACATTTAATTCATGGAGCAATAATTTTTCATGTATTGAAATTGTTATTGATTGTTTTGTATTATGGTTATTTGATTATTGTCTCAGCTCGGATTGACTTTTCCTGTAATCTTGTGGGTCACACAGTTAATTCAAACAAGACCAGTAATCAAAAAGCAAAGCTCCAAAAACAACTATCATAAGATTAGAATATAAAAAATATAAAAAGGTAAATTAATAAGAAATAAACAGTTATAGGAAAGGTAATAATTCCAAAATTAGAATAAGTTAACTATTTAATAAATAAAAGTGCTTGTATATTTGATCTCCTGAGGAACTATTATTTGTGACTTTATTTTTGTTTGTGGAGCTGAGAAAAGTTAAATAAACGTTTAAAGTATGGAACCTGCATCTGCGTCCGCCTCCTCTTCCCAAGACATGACAACCAGCCCTATTTTCCCATGCTTTAGTGACTCTTAAAGACAACTCCAGAGGCAGTAAATATGTAATTCATCCTTTTTTTTTATTAGGGAACAACTTATAACAGGTGCCATACTTTCATAAAACACTAACAATCTAATTCACACACTCAAAGAAATGAAATGTTGGGTTTAATTAATTTTTTCTTGTCAACATGTTCCACAGTTAAACTCGACTAAAATTTGTAAGGGTCTTTATTCACAACAAGATTCCTGTCACAAGTATTTTAATAACAATTGGCACTGTTTGAAATGTAGCACAGAAATCGAGAAATTGAGAATATTATAGTCCAACAGTACAAAAGACATACTTTACACAATAAGTAACATTCTATTTTTTTTTTTTAAGTTTTTCTTTTCCAACACTTCTGTCAACTTTAAAGAGGGAGAAAAATTGTGTTAAACATTATTTAATTTACCATATTAACAAAATTAACAATTTACCCTATTTTTTGCTATCGAATATAAATCCCCCCCCCCCCAAGTTTCTGCAAATTCTAAATATATTGCAAAAAGGCCTACAAAATATATCCTACAAAAAGGCCTTAATGTAGTGCTTGATGCTGGTTTACTCAAAGTTTGTTTTTAAGCATTTGTACCTTTGGTGAAAGTTTGGTAGCATCCAGCTGGAGGAAGATCCTCTGTAGTACCTCAAAGAATGTTTTCAGTTCCTGAGGTTCATTGCATATATTAGACCTATTAAGAGCGCACATGCAGTAGCGATGCCTCCCAAGTCGTGAAGCACTTCAACCACTGGAGGGGTCGTGGCATCACCTCCCTCAACATTGATGCTGTAGATGCCAAATACAACGTGTTCAAGATCCCTCTCTGCAGCATGGCCATCTGTATCCTATTGTTACACATAAAAAAAGCAAAAATTAAATTACTAGACTAATACAGAATTCCAAAGAGCCTGTTTGCATTTTTCTCTGTAAATGTTGTTTAGTATTTGCTCACTAACTTTTGGTCCACACTGATTTCTCACAAACTTGAAAACACTTTCCTAAGTACAGTCGTGGCCAAAAGTTTTGAGAATGACACAAATATTAGTTTTCACAAAGTTTGCTGCTAAACTGCTTTTAGATCTTTGTTTCAGTTGTTTATGTGATGTACTGAAAGATAATTACAAGCACTTCATATGTTTCAAAGGCTTTTTATCAACAATTACATGACATTTATGCAAAGAGTCAGTATTTGCAGTGTTGGCCCTTCTTTTTCAGGACCTCTGCAATTCAACTGGGCTGCTCTCAATCAACTTCTGGGCCAAATCCTGAATGATAGCAACCCATTCTTTCATAATCACTTCTTGGCATTTGTCAGAATTAGTGGGTTTTTGTTTGTCCACCCGCCTCTTGAGGATTGACCACAAGTTCTCAATGGGATTAAGATCTAGGGAGTTTCCAGACCATGGACCCAAAATTTCAACGTTTTGGTTCCCGAGCCACTTAGTTATTACTTTTGCCTTATGGCACGGTGTTCCATCGTGCTGGAAAATGCATTGTCCTTCACCAAACCGTTGTTGGATTGTTGGAAGAAGTTGCTGTTGGAGGGTGTTTTGGTACCATTCTTTATTCATGGCTGTGTTTTTGGGCAAAATTGTGAGTGAGCCCACTCCCTTGGATGAGAAGCAACCCCACACATGAATGGTCTCAGGATGCTTTACTGTTGGCATGACACAGGACTGATGGTAGCGCTCACCTTTCCTTCTCCAGACAAGCCTTTTTAGTATGCGCTCACGCCAGGTCAGTGAGATTTCTTTTTTCCCTGTTAAAATGGTGTTTCCATGGCGTGTGTGTGTTTGTTGTGAAACTTAAAAAGTGATTCCTTTAGTATGCACTCATGCCAGTCTCAGAGAGATTTCTTTTTTTCCCTGGTAAAACGGTGTTTCCGTTGTGTTTGTGTGTGTGTCCGTTTGTTATGAAACTTAAAAAGTGAGGTGGGGAGAGGGAGGAGGAGTGTTACTGTGTAAACCGAGACAAGGGAAGGGGCTAATTCCACACACACACACACACACACACACAGCGCCTGCACGCACCAACGATAACACTAAATCTGTCGGGATTTATTTGTTCTTTTTAAAGGTAAAGTGCAGATTAATTTGTTTTATTTTCATTTTATAGATTGTATTAATTATTTTTTATGTATTTATTTTTGGGGGCTGTGGAATGAATAATTTGAGTTTTCATTATTTCTTATGGGAAATTATTATTTGGTTTATGAGTGTTTTGGAACATGAGCCCACTTCCGGAACAAAATGCTCGTAATCCAAGGTTCCACTATAGGTGAAAAAATATCTGAGGAATCTTACCTTTTTCGGGTGTTGACCTCTCTCGGTCAAAACGGACAGAACGTAACACACGCAGACAGAGAGTCCATTAACTTAGCGCAGGTGTAGTTTGATTCGTCTTGCTCTTCTGTTTCATTAGCGGTTCATGACAGCTGGCGTCTCACTACTGACCCCTGCTGTATGTATGAAATGTTGACTTAACATGATTGGTTTGTGATTAGACAATGTATTAGGAATGTGTACTGTCAAGTTGAGACAAAATTACGTTAACCTTAATCGAAAAAAACATTTTAAATCAACAAATACGATTATTATGAGTAAACTGAAAGTAATTATATTATGTAAAATGCACAACCTGCCTTGTTCATTTTTTTAGTGTACTTCTACCTTCCAGATCTGCATGTTAATCCAATAAATAAATAAATAAATAAACGTAATTGCTCCCATCTGTAGTTTCATTATTTTAATAATAATATTTTTAAAAAAGAACTGCAGAGGTGCATGTTTGCTTGGGCATGGAGCAGGACAATTAAGTACTTTATACACTTCATAAAAAAAAAGTCACCACTAGGTGTAGCAATTAGTTAAGATACTTTCATTGGATAATTACTGCAGTGATTTGATTCAGTTGGCAATAAATTATTTGAGCTCAACTAATGCAGTGAATAGCTTCTCATTTTTAAACAATTATGTCAGAAGACATATCCTGTGGTTGTGGCAAAGATGTTTACTTTACAGAAGGGTAAAATGATAAGCCTATATAAAGCAAATAAAACAATTAAGGAGATTATTGAAACTATTGCACAACACATTATTAAAATTTGGAAGGACAATGGTGACCCATCATCTTCAAGGAAGAAATAAAATGGTCAAAAACAAATCCCAGCATGATGGAAGATCATTTAAACATGTAGTAAACAATAGTGAAAGTGGGCATTTTCACATCCAGAATGCGGAATAAAGAATGGACTGTGGAGTATTGGAAAAAGGTCATATAATCTGGATGAGTGTAGATTTACCATATTCTAGAGTGATGGGTGCATCAGGGTAAGAAGAGAGGAGCTGGATGCTGAGAGTAAGAAGCTCGACCTGGCTGCTCAGAGTAGGAAGTCAGTGCCACTTCCTTGCTTTTCTCCAGTGGGCTCCTCTGATCCCGTGAGGGCTGAGACCTCCAGCGCGTCAGCATCCCCGTTTGCTCCAACCCAGACCTCTCCGGTAAGTAAGCCTGCTTTTGACGTGAGCCGACATATTGGATTAGTGCCTGTATTTCGAGAGCATGAGGTTGATGTGTACTTTTCTGTGTTTGAGAGAATAGCTACCACACTAGGCTGGCCTAAATGTTTTTGGACATTGTTGTTGCAGTGTAAATTGTCAGTGAAAGCCCAGGAAGCATGCTCAGCTCTGACACTGGAACAAAGTGTAGATTATGAAGTGGTAAAGCCCACTGTTCTCCATGCATATGAGCGCGTGCCTGAAGTTACAGGTGGAGTTTTAGATACTCCTGTTAAATCAGACAGTCAAACCTGTGTTGACTTTGCTCGTGAGAAAGCCGTCCAATTTGATAAATGGTGCTCAGCTAGTGGTGTGACGATTTTTTTAAAAATTAACTTTCTTTATTAGAAGTTATTTCACAGGTAACATAATATTTCAATACAGCAGACATAACTTCCATTTTGCTTTTTGTTTACCCTATTGTATCCCTCTTCCAATCCCCTGTGTTCACACATCCCACAGTTCTGATTAGACAGACAAACTAATTAACGACGAAAGTGTAAAACAACAACAACAAAATAATAATAAATAAATTAATAAAATAAAAATAAAAAGGGGGGGGTGGTTGCTCAGTCAGCACAGTCGGGAAGAGATGTCAAAGAATCAAAATGTTTTAAGAGAGGTCTCCAAGTCCTTTCAAACAAATTTAATAAGCCATTAAGGGAAAACCTAAGCTTCTCAAGTTTAATGGACATAAACATTTCTTTCACCCATCTATTATGAGTTGGAGGTTGAGATTGATTCCACTTGAGAAGTACCAATCGCCTGGCCAAAAGGGCGGCAAAGGCAAGAACAGATTGCAGGATTTTGGAGGTACATGGATGTAGGGCGGTGCTGAACATAGCTAAAAGTGGGTCGGGGGGGATAACTGTGTTGTATGCCTTACTAATAGTTTTAAAGATTTCAGTCCAAAATGTGGCTAGTCTGGGGCAGAACCAAAACATGTGAGAGTAGTTGGCTGGAGACTGTTTGCATCTGTTACATGAGTCAGTCACATTAGGAAAAATCCGTGCCAGCCTCGAATTTGTATAGTGAACTTTATTTACGACTTTACATTGTAGGAGAGCGTACCTCGCACAGATTGAGGAAGAATGAACCAATGTTGCCAGCAGCGAGATTCCAAGCTCTTGCTCCCCCAAGAATTTTTGAGAATGAGTGTTGGGCTATCAGTTGATTAATTAATACAGCTATAAATGTTGGAGATTAATCGCTTTTTTTGAGGGTCAAGAGCTAATAATGAATCAACCAAGGTTTCTGGAGGTCGACTAGGGAATTTGGGGTTCTGATTCCGAATGAAGTGTCTTATCTGAAAAAAAAAAACGAAATAGGTGGGATTTAGGCAACTTAAATTTTCTCGAAAGTTCCCCAAAAAACATGAAAGAACCTTGGCTATAAAGGTCTTAAATTTTCGTTAGCCCTTTGTCGGACCAAGTGCGAAAAGTCAAGTCAGTGCAAGAGGGTAAGAATAGGAAATTGTTTACAATGGGGGAGAGGTCTGAGGCCCTATGAAGACCCAGGCTTTTCCTAGTTTGAGTCCAGATTCTAAGAGTGTTAGACACCACTGGGTTTGAGGTAAAGTTGGAGAAGGCCAACGGGAGTTGGGCGCAAACCAGGGAAGAAAGAGAAAACTTAGAGGATGCAAGTTCCATGTCCACCCATACTGGGCACCCCTCTGTTGCATCGTTGACCCAGTTTTTGAGCGAAAGAACTTATTAATTGATCGAGCAACTTAAACAAGGACTTTTTTTTTTATAAGGACAGGGATATGTGAAAACAGATATAGGAACTTGGGTAAGACTACCATTTTGACCAAATTGACATGACCCACCAGAGACAGTGGAAGACCAGACTATCTTTCAAAGTCTAGATTACACCTCTCCAAAAGAGGGGTAAAGTTTTTTGAGAAAAGAAGATTAATTGGGTTTGTAATAATCACTCCCAAGTATCAAAATCTATCCGCAGCATATTTGAAAGGGAAAAAAGATGGAGGGATGTCTTTGGCCAATGAGTTGATAGGAAGGACTTCACTCTTATGGAGATTAAGTTTATAGCCTGAGTATGACCCAAATTTCTCCAGGATACTTAGAACTACAGGAAGAGAGGCTGCTGGATTGGACATATACAAAAGGAGGTCGTCAGCATACATTGATAATTTATGAACTCTCCCAGCTCTGACAATACCTTCAAATCTCTTCTCTTGTCGCAGCCAGATGGCTAGGGGTTCGATAGCTAAGGCAAATAAGAGGGGGGAAAGGGGGCAGCCCTGTCTAGTTCCACGGTAAAGGGGGAATGGGGCAGACTGTAGTCCATTTGTGTGAACTGAAGCAACTGGGCCGGTATAAAGCAGCTTAATCCAGGATACAAATTCTGGACTAAAACCAAACTTCCGCAAGACAAAAAAGAGAAAGCTCCACTCAACCCTGTCAAAGGCCTTCTTCGCGTCCAGAGAAACCACCACCTCAGGAGTGGGCGAGCTGGGAGTACTAATGATATTCAGAAGCCGCCTTGTATTAGGAAATGAGTGCCTTCCAAGCATGAAACCTGTTTGATCAGTTGATATCACACCGAGAAGAACCCGTTGTAGGCGCTGGGCTAGAATCTTGGATAAAATCTTTAGGTCCACATTTAAGAGGGAAATGGGTCTAAAGCTGCTACATGCTAGAGGGTCTTTATCACTCTTAAGCAGGAGAGAAATAGAGGCCTCCAGCAAGGTGGGAGGCAAATGCCCCTTCATGACAGACTCATTAAACACATGATGATGACAGAAAGTAGCTTAAAAAACTCAACCGTGAACCCATCGGGGCCTGGCGTTTTACCATTTTGAAGTGACATAACTTCCTCCTGCACCTCCTCAGTAGAAATTGGATCGCCAAGCTTTCCAGACAAATCTTCATTTATTTTGGGGAAAACAATCGTGTTTAGGGGGTTATCTCCAGCCCAGACATCTACCGGACACTCTGAGGAATAGAGGTTAGAGTAGAAGGTACCAAATATCTTATTTATTTCAATAGGATCGGTGGTGGCTTCACCAGACGCCGATTTAATCTTGGGAATCATTCTGGACAATGCAGCAGCACGTGCTTGCTGTGCCAGTAATCTTCCAGCTTTGTCCCCAGTTTCAAAGAACCGTTGTGTAGCTAGGAATAACTGCTTTTGTGTTTTATTTGTGGAAAGTAAATCAAATTTAGACTGAAGCTGAAGCCATTCTTTGTAGAGAGCAGGGGTTGGGTCCAAGGCATATAAACCATCAATTCTGAATATTTCTTTGGTGAGCGCCTCAGACTCCGCCCTTTCTGTCCTCCTCAAAGTTGAAACATACGATATAATTTGCCCTCGCATAAAAGCTTTAAATGTTTCCCATAGGGTATGTCTGGATATTTCTGGAGCATCATTAGTATCAAAAAGCAATAAGGATTGTATATGAAGGAAATCTTTGAAAGAAGTTTGTGCTAACAAAGAGGAGTTAAGCCTCCACCGTCTGGGAGAAAAGACATGATTAGGAAAGCCAATGTCTACCGATACTGGGGCGTGATCTGAGATTACAATGTATGATATTCACACCAATGGACTTCTGATAAGAAATTATTATCTAAAAGAAAAAATATGGAATATTTTATATAAATATGAATGATGGACGTGCGAAAAAAAAGAAAAGGAACTGCCCGAGAGAGACCTGGCCCTCCATGGGTCAAATAAACCTAACCTGGTCATGTATGCATCAAAAACCTTAACTGATTTGGATAACACCTGGGAGGTAGCAGAAGACCTATCCAGGGAGGGGTTTTGAACTAGGTTAAAGTTGCCGCCAACTATTAAGTAATGGTCGTCAACCCTGGGAAGAGAGGAAAAAAAGCTTGTGAAGAATTTATCATCATCCCATGTAGGTGCATAAACACATGTCATAATCACAGGTTTGCCACATAATCTGCCCGAAATAATTACAAATCGACCATTATGGTCTTCAATAGAATTAGACAACTCAAATGGAACATTCTTTTGTATAAGAATGGCTGCGCCTCTCGCCCTTATTGGGAAATTAGAATGAAATACATGACCAATCCATGGTCGCCTTATACGGTTAACGTCTGTGGAGCTGAGATGAGTCTCTTGTAAAAAGAGGATATCACCCCTAATCTGTTTTAAATGTGTCATTACCTTATTACCTTTAGTGGGATGGTTGACACCCTTCAGATTCCAGGAAATGAAACGAACACTCTTACTCCGGGTCATCATTTAGTAAAGAAATGAGGAGTAGCACCTCTTCCAAGACTGACGTTGCTTCCGAGCAAACAAAAAGGGGGGGAAACAAAAAACAAAACCACACACACACACAAGAGAAGAAGAAGAAAAGAAAGAAAAAAGAAAAAGGGTATATGTATATATGAACACATCCCCCCGACCCCCCCCCCCACACTCCCACAGAATCCTACCATGGTAACGTTTTCTGCTTCCATAGCCTTCTCTTGTTCAAGAGGTCATTCCGGTATGCAACATATAAGAATTTACACCGCTTCCATACGGAGCAACATGAAATTACAGTGTGTCAACGTCAACCTTAAACATTAACTAAGGTAACCAGGGAATCAGTTCGTCACCCAATTTGACTCCTCTAAGGAAACTAAGCATCACAGTTGGAAATAAATTTTAAAAACAAACAAACAAAAAAAAAATACACAAGAAGTCAACCAAGATGACCAAAAAGGCAACATTAAATCCAGGATAACTTAAAGTACGTCCGAATCATTGTGCCCTAACCTGTTCTTTATCCTTCATTCGCTCATTATAAAAAGCATGCACATCCTCTGGAGTCTCAAAAGTGAGTGTTTCACCCTCAAACGAAAACGAAAGCCTAAACTTCACTCCTTTCTTATAGAGGGCTTGCTTAACTTTGTTGAATGCAGCTTGTTTCTTTGCAGTAGCGGCGCTGATATCCGGGTATACACGTATTGTTGTATCCCCGCATTTCAGCTCGTTTTGCCTAGCCCAACGCAACACATTCTCCCTCTCCCGAAAACGGTGAAAACATATCACAAAAGGCCTGGGCCTCCCCCCCTCCGACTTGGGTTTAAGGGCCGAAGAACGGTGAGCCCCCTCAAGCTCCAATGGTTTGGGGAGAACGGTGGGGCCGAGGTTCTTCATCAGCAGCTCCGATATGAACTCGGTCGGGTCACGTCCCTTTTCGCTGCCCTCAAGGATGTTGATTAACTGGAGGTTAACTCTGCGGAACCTGTTTTCAAGATTGTCAACACGGTCTAGAAGAGACTTATTTTGGGCTTCTAGCAACTTCACAGTCTTTTCCATGCTCGATACCCGTTCAAAGTTATCCCCCACCCGGGTTTCTATAGCAGCGAGGTGGCCATTAAAGTTATTCACCGTCTCACGGAGAGCATCCACCAAGGTCTGTATTGGCTTGATAAGCTTCTGAATTAAAGTCAACATGTCGCTTTGGAGCGAGGCTCGCTGTTTCTCCAGTTCAACAACTAGCTGACTCGGTGACAAGACGTCTGGCACGTCCCTTGTGGGTACAGATGAACTGCTTGCAACCTGGTTTTCCGCCGCCATCTTGGCAAGTTTACTGTCTACAGTAGCAGCTCCGCCACGAGTAACCGAAGGGCTCGGCGCTTTACCTGTCTTGAGCTTAACACTACTCATTTCCGAACCGGGATAAAGATAGCACCGTAATTCGTAACTTTCTTAAAATAATTGCGGTTTTTACAGGGATAAATTACAAGTTTAACCGGGAGATCTCTCCAACACGGCTTTCTCCTACATCGCCAACACCGGAAGTCAGTGTGACGAATTTTGAGCAGCTTAAAGAGTTGATGTTGCTGGAGGAGTTTAAGTCTTGTGTTCCTGAGCAGGTAGTTGTGTATTTGATTGAGCAAAAGATTGATGTTCTGTCTAAAGCTGACATTTTCACAGATGAGTTTGTGCTAACCCACAAAACAGTGTTTAATAGCTCTTCTTCGCGTAAGGATGTGTCCCTGCGCACATTGAAGTCTAGCCCACCACCCCAGACTCGCTCATCAACTGGTCCTCCTGAATTAATCAGGCTAGAATTGTGAAAGAGAGCATGAGACAGGGAGCATGAGGTATAATTTTCACACATTTATTGGCTACCTAATAGTCCAGAACATAACCCCATTGAGAATCCTTGGGATGTGCTGAAAATGACTTTACGCAGCAGTCGGACTTTACCATCGTCAATATAAGATATTGAAAATAAATGCTGCGCTGGATGGAAATAAATATTGTGACATTCTATAAGCTTATTAAAATTATGAAATGCATGCTGCAATCAAAGCAAAAGGTGGTCCCATGGTAATGTATGTAAATATTATTAAACTATAATCAATGTAAATGAACAAGTCTGAACTGCATGTAACATTTAAGGAATTTCACATCATTATAACGCATTGACATATAATGCAGTAGCGATAGTGGGCCAATCAATGAGTCTATGGAATAATGCTGTATAAGATGTGAGTCATGCTGTCAGATTGGATATTTTTCCTCCATTGGTCTACTTCTTTTTTTTTTTTTTTTTTTTGGATTTTTCCCCGATTTTCTCCCTAATTTAGTCGTGTCCAATTCCTCCCCGTCACTAGGGGGCTCCCACATTAAGGCTACTACTACCACGTGTACTCCGAACCACGTGACGCCAGCCGACCGCATCTTTTTCGAACTGCTCGCTCGCGCACCGTTGGAGGCGGCGTAACACACTCGGAGGACAGCGCTATCCGCTCCCTCCGCTGCGCGAGCGCACAGACGCCCCTGACTGGCTGTAGAGCCGTGATTAATGTCGGAGCACTAAGTACCTCTCATCCCTCCCCTCTGAGAGAGCTCGGCCAATCCGCTCTCTCTAGACCTCCGGCTGCGAGAGGTTACAGCACCGGTCTACTTTTTAACATCTTGGGGTGGAAGGATTTTCTTGTGTGGCTCATAAAAATTTAACTTGTTTTAAGTAGCATTAATGCTGCTTGTTTTGTCAGGAGACAGGTGGAAATTCCAGCAGAGCTCCAGGCAAAAGCTTTTCAGTGCACTTTCAAACTCAACAAAACCTAAGGTGTGTTCGTATGTGTGTGCACCTTCTTCAAGTCTTCAAGTTTGATTTTTATAAATGAGAGCTGAATATTCACCCTTGCACACCCTTTGTGGAGCATGCAGAACATGTGATGTCCTTCTCTGAACAACAAGGCGGAAGGACTTCCTCAGTATAACTATCAGGTGCCATACTATTTAAAGCAAACCCTGAGAAAGGAAAAACTGCTAACTCAAAGTTTTGTGAAAAAAAAAAAAAGACTCAGGGGCACATGGCCTCAAGCCATTTCAGCCTGGTAGTAATCAATTCATTCCCTACTCCCATGCATTTTCTTTCCAAGAGGCCAAATCTGTACCATCTGTGGGTTGGTCAAGCTTTCTGTCTGGAAATTGTAACAAACACAGACGCACATACACAGATAATTTATTGTGTAAAGTACAGACAAAACAATCCAAATGGTCAAAACAAGAAACATGTACTATGGATATAACTATGGACTATGAGTGAGACTAAGTGAGACTGTAGCACATATTGCCATAAACAACAGCAGCACCAACATAAGCTTGACAGTGAGATGAATGCAGAGAAAATAGAACATGAACTGAGCTGCTTGCTAGGCATATTGAGATACAGTTGAGAGTGATTAGGAGACACGTGAACAGTTCATGTGATATGCAGGGACTGACATGTAATGTCGTTAGTGTACTTCTGCACCTTGCAGTGTTAGAGTGTTACACTGTACAGTGAAATTCTCTATTACCAAAGTAATAACCAATGCACTATACCTGTACAATTCTTGAGAATTCCTCAGGTCTGAATTTGTCCATAAACTGAGTTAAATTTCTCAAAATACTGGCTGCTCTGATTGTGGAATCTTCTTCTTCCATGTGGTTCCTTTGGATAAACAAACATTTAAAAAAGTTTACAGTGTGTGACAGCACCTGTCCTGGGTACCGTTTTCATTACTGTTAAAGATTTGTATTTTCAGCTGCTGACTTTGACACAGTATATATTTTCTTCTACAATTTTTTAAACATTGTGTCCACCCCTGCTTGTAGCACAGCTTACAACTTGAGGGATCTACATGAGGAGTCTATACTGTATATTACTACTATTTCTACTATTCATCCTACTTACTACTACTATTAATACTACTACTAATAAAGGTGTGTATGTATAACATGTATTTGTAGAACTCACATGTTCATCCACTATGTGATCAGATCCTTCTTTCTTTTTGCATTTCCTGTGTGAAAAAATGTTAGATTTCATGATGTGCATTGTGTTGGTAAATCCTCTAATACAATTTAACATATGTATCCATTAAACAAAATTAGTTTAGCTCTTCTTGCCTATAAAACGATTTGTTCATTATACACATATAGAGTATTTGCAGATACTCCAACAATCATTCAGGAAATTGCACTAGATCAACCATAGTAACTTTATTTATCATGTTCAACTTGGAACAAATCTGAATGGAGATAGCATCCCAATACAGTATATGCAGCACTGTCAACTGTAGTTTTTTTTTTTTTCAGTTACACGAATAACTAATAAAGAAAAGCTAAATTCTTTTTTGAATGACCTGCATAATTGACGTGCTCAACCTTTGCTGTTGTGTGTTATAGAATGTCATTCTATGACATTTACCGCAGTCATAGAATGGTTTGCTGAACATCCTAAGATGTCAGTCCTAGTCTTACCTCAATATTCTCCCTTCCTAAAATCTATAGAGAAGTTTTCCTTTGTAGGGTTTATGACTACCATCCACAAGATCATATGTCTTTACTAGATGACATGAATTCAGATTGTGTGATAACACTTCTCCTTTTGATAAGAACTTGTTGCCATATGCAGGCTAGAGGGAGGATTACATCCCTTACCCGTAACACCCGTGTGTTATGATCAGTGGTTAGACAAATCCTGTACTTAATTAAAAGGAGAGGTAAAATATTACTCCAGTAAAAGTATTACTCCAGTATACTCAGTAAAAGTCCTTAATTTACATTTCTACTTACAAACATATCATAGAACACCTTCAGATGTATGAAAAGTGAAAGTACTGTGATTTATTGAATTTAATTTTATAATAATTGTATTATAAATCAATATAGTTTACAATGTTTCCCGTTAACATTTTCTCAAATATTAACAACAGGGCGATCTGAGAGGCTATGAAGTAACATTTGAGAACATGTAAACATTCATTTTAATATTATATTTTAAATGTAATATATTTGTGCATGACTTCAACAAGAAAAAAAAATCCAAAACATTTTAACAAAATATTCAAGATATCAGTTCCCCATTCTTTTGATAAATGAAGCTCAATGTTTCAACTTTGGAGTATACTAAATTTACAGAGATATTTTTGTTATTGATTGTTTGCTAATTTAGTAGAGGTTATGATCACAGTCAGTGGAAGCTGAATTTTTGGAATACTTAGTTTAAGTCTTACCATTTCACAATATGAGAATATTCAATTGATAATCTTTGAACATGTTATAGTGGAAAATATAGCAAGCAAGTTGAAATAAATAAAACTTCAATTGATTACTGGTTTAAGCCCACACTGGTGGTGTAGTAATCCTACAGTAATTAGTAGTAATTAGTCGTAATTCTGTGTAATTTAAATTTCTTAGCTATGGCCATGCACATGACATGATCATGGGAATGGCATATTTATTTTAAACACATATGCCATAAATGATTTCAAAGCTGCTAGATAACTTAACACATTTTCCCTGAGGTTTATGGGAGAATTCCTGAAAGAAGAACTCTTACAATGAGGTAGCAATGAGGCAAACAGAAAAGGTATATTAAAATGAGAGACTCTTGTATTTCACAACTTCCATAACAAATATTGAGATTAGACCATGTGTGGTGAGTTAGAGTCAGGAATAACCCTGGTCATTTTAAATATAAATACAGCTAAAAAGGTGACAAATAAGGCAATGATTTTTACCACTCATGAGTAGAAAGGAATGACTGAAGTTGAATAAAGTAATGGAGTAGAAAGTGTCAGACAAGCTCATTTTGAGACATGTATTAAGTGTTTTGATCGCTTGAATAAGTATTGGAAAGAATTGTGAAAAAGGTTGCTTTTGTATTGACTGATGCATGTTAGCAATTGAAAAAGAAGTAAATATAATATAATCCAGTTGTATGTCACGGTCACTCACCTGTGAATAGCCACAACACAGAAGATAATGACAAAAATCATGACAACTCCTGTGACTGAAGGAACTATGCACCATAATATTAATGTTGGCTTAACTGTTGGCTCACTCTCTGTATTTGAAAAAAAGGGAAAAAAGAAAAAAAATTAGATAAAAAAAGTTATCCCAAGAGATAATTTATATAATTATGAAAATAAATCAATTAGTCACTGTCAATTAGGTACTGTCAATCATGTACTAGTGGTGTAATGCATTAAAGCATGAAGGTCACAAGCCGTTGGTAATCTGCATGTTCTATGCATGGCCAAAACTCTAATATTATTGCTGTGGTCAAAAGCAGCGCTTGTGGTAAAAGTATTGTCACCACAGCAAACCTATTCATCTATAATTTAGTGAAATGCTGACACAAACACATGCACGCATACATGCACATGCTGCATATTCTGTGCATGTGTGTGTGTGCATTTCACTAAATTATGCAGTCACATACTGCGTATTGTGTGTGTGTATGTGTATGTGAGATAGAGACAGAGAGAGTTCAGAATTATTATTTTATAATTGAATTAAAATTAGCTAAATGAATAGATAACAAACTGAAGCAATCATGATTTTGTCAATTATCTACATTCAATTTAACTTTATTAAAAAAAGAAAATCACATGTAGTCAGCAAGGTTTTAAATATCTTTAGGCAGACTCACAGCTTATCATCAAATGCTCTGTACTGTCTACTTAATGTAGAAAACACAAGCTTTTTACACAGAGAGTAAAGGCATGATAAAAAGTAAATTAAAACAAATTCTCATATTATTGTGGACAAATATAATGTTAAGAAGACAAGTTATGTTATCAGCAGAAAACCTCAACATCCAAAACCTCAGAACCAAGCCACAGCCAATCCAGGCATTTCACAGGTTTTTCCCCGAATACCTTCTATGGTCAGTCTCCACTGCATGTCTAATGGAAAACATGAGTAGAATCCTGCATCTGAAAGTTGTACATTAGATATCTGTAGTTTTCTTGGATTTCGGGGGTCAACCTGCATCCTGCTTGATGTGTAGTTTGTCTCATTTTGATTTATAACTGGGCTGTAGTTAAAAATAAATGTTCCATCTTTGCGCCAACCAATATCTTTATGTGCACCAGTCGGAGTTCCATTGCAATGTAAAATAACAGTTTCCCCCTTAACAGCAGTTCTGTTCATCTGGTGTAGAATATTTCTCTCATATGACCTGATAATATCTGCCATAATGAAACAAAAAAGATATTTTTTAGTCATATGTTTTATTAGTTAAACTATTATTGTCATATTTATACTGAAAATCATTTCTATGATATGATATTGCTTTCTGTAATTTAGTGTATTTAAAGTAGTTAATTAATTAAAAGTTTTTAATATTCATAATGTAATAGAAAAATGCATTGTTATTAATATTAATATTAGTATTAGTAGTAATTATTTACTATTTACTAGTATTAGTAGTTATTATTATTATTTTTTCCCAGTGTATATTTTGTGAATATTTAAAATTGTTTACCACTAAATATTAGACTAGCATGATAGCATTCAATCATCTTTCTACGGCTATGAAGTCGAACTGAATTTAATTTATACACAGTAAAAATAGAAACATTTGCTAGGTAAACTCTGTTGCAGAAACAGAACACTAATACACCAATGTGTTACAAAGGCAAACAGCCAAAATATACCAATATGAAGCCTTACCTCCACAAGTTAGAAGAATCACAATGGTGCAAAGTCCAAGATGCAAAGTCCTGGTGTGAAGATATGTCATATTGATACGAAGGTCCATGATATTAAATTAAACTAATCATTTAAAATAATTTTGCTCTCATGCTCAGCCTTGAGACAGGTGAAGTATCTGATGTGTGTGTAAGCACACTAGAGAGAGTAGTAAGAGGAAGTGGGTTTGAGGAAACAGAACATCACAGAAAGCTGACTTGCAGTCCCCCCGCCTTTTTCCCACCAGAAAATGATAAGATTGACAACAGTCAATGTCAGAATGATTCTTTTATAATGTTTGTTGTGGTGAAGATCACATGCATTTTTTAAATATCAGTTTATTTTGCTTTGTGTGACAATGGATGAATTCATTGCATGAATATTTAACATTTAATGTTATAAAATTTGTGGGGAAAATTTGCTTTGTGGGGAAAAAAAACAAAAACAAAAAACTTTATGGTGATGTCAGTCATTTTTGGTTACATGAACCAGTAAAAAACAGATGCAGATGATGACAGATGATTAAACTATAAATGTAATTAAACACTTGATATGATCATTAAAACAAATATACATCAAATGTATATTTTATTGATATATGTATTATTTGAGCTTATTATACGAGACTAAGAAAGCTATGGTGTAATGGTTGAACCACATCATAGTCTAAGTAGATTATTATACAAGTCAGAGGCTGACACTGAGCTCAGTGAGTGAGTACCATCACAGCGACACTTGAACTTCCTGTGCAAGTTTCTCACTATGAGCACATTTTCTCACTTTAATATTTATTTTTATCTCTTATGTATACTTTTGATTTAAAATATTTTAAATATACTTTGTTTTTTCCCTCTATCATTAATCATTAATAGTTTTTTTAAGACAACACAGTGTCTCCACATTTCAACTGATATCTAGATGAAGCCTTCTTTGGAAGCCAAAAATAATTCTCACTTCACAGTAACAGTTCAGAGGAAGAACTCTAGCATGCAAAACTGACTTGTTGGAAAAGTGACAAATTTAGACCTGACCTCAGAGACATTCAGTCTGTATATTAAGTAGACCTTTTTTTTCTAAAGTGGTTAAACCAGAGTTCTGTTTACTAGCCACTGTTCTGAATAAATGTACAAGAAGAAACACCGAAACATACTGTATAAACCCTGCTATAAATCCCCTGCATGATAATCATTCAACATCATTGATGTTATGACTGATTGACTGTTCTTATAATAGAATTACATATCGTTCCTTAAACCATTGCAGTCATTGATTGGAAGAAGCTTGTGTTAGTAGAAACAAATATATTGTTTCTTAATTTACAATTGTCCATAATATTTTATCCTAGATTTTATGTTCATGTTGAGTTTATTGACTTTAAAAAGATCTAAAAAAAGAATCATTAGAACATAGTTGAAAATTATATATATTTTTTACCTTCATAATTTATGTTTTGCAAATTCTTAAAAATGTGTAACAATACAGACCAATTCGTTGTTTCTCTGACCATTGCCCTCCTTATTCTTTAACTATCAGTGGATGGCTTTGTCAAGCTTATGCTATATTCTTTTCATTTTTAAATAATTTATTATTGATTATTTTCATTTTTTATCATTTATTTATATATAATTATATATGTAATTTAATAAAAATGTGGTTCTGTGAGATTTAACAACTATTTTGTGGTAACCTGATCTGACCTAAAGAAATAGCAAATCTTAAGAAAATCCACAAACAGATTTATTTTAAAGTAATGAATCAATTAATAAAAAATTCAGTTCCATCAATTACAATAACAATCATAATTAAGCAATATCACAAGAGATATGCTGTTGCGCTGGTTATCAGCATGGCTATAATGTGAGGCACAATGGCGCAACCTTAATGCCGAAGGTTTCACACCGATTCTAATATCCACCACAACAGCACGCCCTTGAGTATGGTGTTGCTTTTATACAACGGTTCCACAAACAGCATTTATTCTCAACATATTCTGGTTTGATCCTCTTTACGTTTCTTTTTATATTTCCACTTATTCTGCTTTAGGATATCAGCTCTGTTAACTGTTAACTCTGAGTTCTGAAAGTAAATCCCTAATAGTGTTACATGGAAGGCTAGTACACTAGGGTGTATAGTCACCTGCTCAAAACAACAAGTAGTGTCCTTGAATAGGGATTACAAAGGGATTTGGGATTCAGCCTTGTGTTAGACGCTAGTTAACTTTTTACCTTGCCTTAGGCATAAATAAAACATGGAGGAAATTAAAAATGACTTAGAAGAAATTATTAAGGAGACAAAGTGTTGTTTAACATGACATAACAGTATCAGTAACTTGTTAAAAGAGCGTCCATGTCTGGTTCTAAATATGGTGTTTGGGCAGGTAGCAGTAATAATTTACAGCATAGAACAAAATAGAACCACTGACTAAAAAATAAGTAAGAATAAGCAAATCATAATTCTACCAGTGTAGTTAAGGTATGAATCATATACAGATGATACTGATTGCACAGTAGAAGTCACTATTTTTCAATTTATCAGCTGTGCCCTAGTGCAAAAAAAATCTCTCTCTTTTATTTTCGGGTGAGTAACTGTGTGGTTAGTACACACTGTAAGTAAAACCTGCTTGTTGAGAACACTGACAAACAGATCAGATCTTACACTCAAACCACTATACGTGTTCTCCAGTGACCTATTTTCTCTGCTAAATAGGTCAAAGATTCTATTATAAAGTTTTAACTCTTAGGGGTCGATCTTTGACGATGCCAATCACTCTTTTGCTCTTTGCTAATGCAGGTTTTTGTAAATTAAATTATATTGTATCAACACAAAAACTCCATTCACATGCAGTATTTATGTAAACGACTATTCAAATGTAAGTAAATGCTAATTTCTGTGTTGTTTTTGTGGGAGCGATGTGCTGATGTCTGTGTCCAACAGAACAACTTCGAAGGGCTTGCATGAAGAAACCAAAAAAAAAGTTACATTTTTTGACGTAAATATTTTTATATGTACGTAAGAATCTTCCCCCGAGGAAACGACTCATCTCATGAATCCACACGAAGCGCTTCAGTTTTTAAAAAATAATAATAATCATGCTTTTTTGTCCAGTGTTGAATAATTACTTGACCATGAATGGCTGGAATGCGGCTGTGAATTTATTACTGAAATAAAGCTGCTCACATTGCGCATGCTTACACGTTCCAAAATGCAGCATTTATTTAGAGAGTATATACTTGTTCTATGTCATTTTTCTGGGGTACTGATTTTAGATTTTGTCTGCTTTGCAAAAGATGCCCCTCTTTGTGATCTGAGTATATTATGATTAAAATAAATTTGCTCATATTGGCGCATATTCGCGGCATTATGATTGCTGGGTGAAAGTGCAAAGTGAAAGTTTGTGCTGAAGAGAGCAGCTTTATTTCACTCATAAAATACTCAGATCAGAAAAACAACACAATGCACGTTGTCTTTGAAAGGCTGAAATGTGGTTGTGAATAAGCCTTTTAGTGAACTTAAAATGTTTAAGTGAAAAAAAAGTTTAAAAATGTTAAAAGTGTGTGCACTTTCACTTTGCAGAGTTTTGATCAAAAGACAGATGAACAACGCAAGAGATGTGAAAAGATTTATCAATAAAAATGCACACATAATCCCCCGGAAATTCAACAAACACAAATAATTACTCTAAATAAACGCTGGATTTGCAACGCTGCATGAAACACACACCAATGTGAGCAGCTTTAGTTCAGTCATAATGTACAATAACATATTTTTTCTGTGTAGTTTTCGTTTTCAGTGTACATTTGTAAGAATTGCATTTTAATTAATGTTTCAGAAACCATGCTTTATTTTTTGTTTCTGTCCTGGCCTAGTGAGCCCTGTTTTTGTGTGAGGAATCTGAGTGTATAAGTGTGAACAGCAAAGACATCAATAGGAGTCCTGGAAAAACCTGGTGTCACCTGAGCCACGTGTCAATAGGTCTAACATATACATGAAAAGTCATGGATTATTCAGTGAAACAGAGGCTCTGCTGAAAAAAGATTTTATGCTAGAATAGCGGAGTATTAAAATATAAAATAAACATGTATCTTTTTGTTTAAAGTTTTGCAGAATATTCATGAAAGTCCTGGGTGTGTGCCAGTAGCAACAAAACAACTAAATTATGACACAGAGTGTTATAATTTGAGGTCAAGTGACTTTAAAGTGGTAATGTTTTAAATATTTAGGCACATTTAGTTTTTTTTTTTTTTGTACAAGCTTTATATTTATACATGTTTATTTTATATTTTAGTACTCCGCTATTCTAGCATAAAATCTTTTATCTTACATTAAAATTTATACAACCCTGTCCAGGGTGTACCCTGCCATGTGCCCTAAGTCTCCTGGGATAGGCTCTAGGCCCCCCGTGACCCTGAATACAGGATTAAGCGGTATAGATGATGAGTGAGTGAGTGAGTGAGTGAGTGAGTGAGGGAGAGTAAAATTTATACAGAAAAAAAACCCCCAACATTTTATGTGAAAGATGACCACTTTTCAGACAAAAATAAATAATTGAAAATAAATTAATAAGCCATGTGCACAGTACTATGTATTACTGTTTCCAGATAAGGTCCAGATACACCATGACCCTGACCAGGATAAGGAGTGAGAATAGGATGATGTAGAAAAAATATATAACTCTGCCTTTTTTCCTTCTGATTGTGAAAGTATTGCACATTTGACAAGCTGGCACTTGATAATCATTGAGTTAGAGTCCTAAGAACTGAGAAATGTGTTTTGTCATTTGCCTTTTATACAGTCCCAGATTCTTTAATGTTTACTTCACAGACAGATAGCTCCTACATTTTCCTACTGATCAAAATGTATTAATTAATTAATTAATCTGTAAATCTTAGTGTACAGATTTGGTTAAGCATGTAAACTAAGTGATCATTAATAATGCACTGTATTAAATATACAAATATACTTTGGGTGCTACAGTACTTCCTGTAAAAAGGGCTTATATAAAGTAAGGTTTCTAGCACATTTTCACAAAAATCAATCTGGATCATTACATTTTAAAAGGTAAAATGAACAGCCAGACCAACACAACATACACCTTAAATGATGTGGCTGTTATGTATATCAATGACAAGCTTCTGAGTAACTGCAATTCTTACCACATCCTGAAGACATTTTCACACATGTTTTTTCAGGGCTAAGTGATAAACGTCTGGTCAAGCTTTTGTTTAGCATAAATATCTGACTTAGAACCTGAAATTAACATAGGTCTTGTTTTCGTCCAAAGTACTAAAGAAGCTAGTGTTTTTTTAACTTCATTATATAGTGTACACTTTAACAATTACAGTTAGCATTCTTCTCTTTGTATATTATTGCACTCTTCTCTGTTTTGGTAAGCTATGTTTTCTTAGAATTGTTTCTTCTTGGTAACTTTGGACGATTGTACTTGATACAACCAATATTAACATTATCCACTAGCATCACTTAGATATTTGGGATAGCCTTAACTTGGTACATATAATCACACAAAATGTTGTAAGGATCAGCTTTTCATTTTCACATGCTCCGTCTTGGTGGCATTTTTCCAAGTATTTGTGTCTAATTTTTCTTTATGCAAATGACACATGCCTTAGCATTTAATCTTTCACTCCCTTACCACTTGCTTTACATATAATATAATAATTTTGTTTATACAGTAAAGCCACACAAGTTTGTTCTGAAGCAAAAAAGGGGGCAAGATAATAAACACAATGCTAGTCTTGCTCAAATACTTCAGCCCCAAAGACACCACCATACAGTATGCAGATGGGCAGACAGTGACAGCTGATTTACAGCATGGTGCTAAACATTCAAGTACCACATGTATCTGTCTAGCCCAATTTATTCTTCTGTGTCGAGTTAACATGGGGCCTATGGCGTTGTGAGATTTTATCATTCTGTGTTGCTGTTGTGCTGCAATTACACCGCTAATTGGTGGTGGGGTTTCTTTGCCACTGTGCTGAGTCTGTTCTCTAATCTGTGTTAAGATTGTTTTGAAAAGCAGACGCGCTGAACTTTCTGAAACAGATGGACTGAACTGTGAATTTCAGATTTTTTCTTAAAGAAAGAAACAGTAATATTATATTGTTAAATTAACTAAATATAATGTAAAAACCTAATATTATGTTTTTAAAACACAATATAATATTAAAATTTTACATTTTTTACATTTTAGTAAATGTGGCAAGTATTTTTATGCTATTTGTTTTAACTGACATAAAAATCTTTGACTACCCAGAAAATATTGAACAATATTCCTGATTCTGCTCATCGCTCAAAGATGTACGAGCAATGAGGGGACCTGATTGTGGATCTGACCACTACCTCTTCTGTGTAAAGGTACAGTGGTGGCTACAGTGGGTCGAAGCCAAAGTGCCCTCCATCTGCCAAGAGGAACTGGGCATACCTGAGAAATTTGGCCATCAAAGAAGACTTCCAAATTGACAAACAGGTTTGCAGATGTTGATGCTGTTTTCCGGAAACATTCTCAAATTCACCAAGCCCCTGTACCCATTTATCAATCACCCGACATGGATCTTCAATGAATGCTTGGATCTGGTGGACCAATGGAAATGGGCCAAGCACCTCAATGTCGAGCAATACCATGTCCTCAACAGGCAAGTCAGGCAAAAGCTGAAGCCGAAAAGAGAAGCCTACTAGAACAAGGTCATATCAGAAGCTCAAGAGGATCAGTGGTAGAACCAAGTCCACTAAGCTGATGGCACAATCAACAATTGACACCTTACAGCGATGGAAGGAAAACCCTACACTACAAAAGCACTGGCTTTATAGAGCACAGGGCAGTGCAGAAGAGGTGCACAGGGCAATGCAGACCAGGTGAGACCAGTGGCGCTAAGCAAGTTGCGCTATGTGCACAGAGACATTCGGCTTTCTCCTTGTCTGGGGCAGAAGAGAGAAATATAAGTTTGTGTTTGGTAAGATCTTACTCACCAGATGGAACCCGTTTTAAAGGCCATGCTGACGCGGAGTGGCATGATTGTTAATCAGCCTCCAGCCCAGGTGAGTTCTGTTCTGTTCTGAGGGCCAGCATCTGCTGACAGAGCGCTTACCACTTGATGACATTCTGCAGACGTTTGCGCATACTGTGGAGCAGGAGGGCTGGCTGCAGTGGCTACAAGACCACACACAGTGACACAGACAGGGGCCCACATGAAGTATCCATAGAATTAAACAGATAAACATCTTCATGATGTTTTTGTAACCAAGATTTAAGTTAATAAAAAGTAATTATATGTCACTCACCAATATTAGATTCATTAACATTACTTTTATCTGTTCCATTATCTTTGCTGTTGTTAATAGGATGAACAAGATGAGAAGTAAACTTAGGAGCCCAGAACACGATTAACCTTTCCTTGCATTTTAATGCACCAATTTGAACTTTCTCTCCATTTTGCCACTTAACAGTTAGCTAGATTTTTTTATATGCACACACACCCCAGTGAAAAAAAAATACACTTTAGTGTATTACAAATATATTGAAATATTCCATAGTACATTGCAAATATAGACAAATAAGTTGCACCACCAGTTAATAAAAAAAAGTATACAATTGTTATACTTTAACAAATTTTTGTTCTACGTATGTGGCAAGAACTGGCTGCTTGAGGAACTATTTGCAAAGAGCATAACCGGAGCAACCACGGGGGCATATAGGATAATATACAATAAGACCAACATGCTCACTGACTTGTAATTGTATCACCAGACTGCAAGGCAAACTCAAAGCACAAGAAGGGCAGGTTTAAACAGCCACCTTCACCAGTGGGAAAAACAAAAAACAAAAAACAAAACACTTTAGTGTATTACAAATATATTGAAATCTTCAATAGTACATTGCAAATATATTTTTAAAAGGTTGTACCATCAGTTAATATATAAAAAGTATACTTACATCATGATTTTTCCAAATTTTGGAATTAAACTTTAAACATACTTTTAAATAATTGTATTATAGTACACTTTCCAAAAATATATTATAGGAAAATATACTTTAAGTGAAAGGTTGGTCTAATTTCCAAAGTACACTTATTTAAACTTTTTTTTTTTCAATTTATTTTTAGTATATATTTTACAACATATGCTTGAAATAATCATTGTACAAATGTACAGAAAGTATACATTAGAATACAAATTGTAATATACTGTAGTCTCAGTATATTTTCAGTTAAATTTAAATGTACTTATTCACATCTACTCATTAATGCTTATATTTAGTGCACTACTCTCTCTCGCGCGCGCTCTCTCAAACTCGTTTTTGCGCACCGAAACTCACTTTTGCGCGTTTAAAATTTATGTTTGCACTCTCTCTCTCTCTCTTCTACGCGCTCACTATCATAAAGCTGTACACTTGCACAAATAACCAGAGACTAGAATCGGCGCAACACTAACCAATCAAAAAACTGGAGGCGGGCACATTCGGACTGCTTTTTGATTGGTTCTTCCAGTTTTTCCGCTTCTGGTTTGAATTAACAAGTGGAAACTGCAGCATTGCGTGCGTTAGTTCGTATCGTTATTATTTTATTTTCATCGGCATAAGGTAAATTTTATGGTTTTTGTTGGATAATTTGTAATTAGGTACATAGTTTAAACTATGGAATGTATTGTTTAATGTGTTATTGCTAAATCTTGTGTACCTTCTCTGGTATATACCCTCTGGTATTATGCTCCGTAGCTCTCTGCCTGTTTTCAGTCTCTGTGTAACAGAATCAACACACCAGGTTTGAACTGATACTGTACTGTATATTCTAATACTGTGCGTGTATATTCTAATATTGTGCGTGTATATTTGAACACTGTATCTGTATATTCTAGTACTAATGTCTGTCTTTGTTCAGACAACAGTTTACATTTTAGTTTGTGAGACAACCTGACGTTGTGTTGAACACAAATAAACTATAGTAGTGCTTTATTGTAACCTTGTGCAAATTAAATCTGTTGAACTCATGAATAAAATCTGCCTCATTAATGTAATGTGATGTAGTGTGTTTCAAAAACATGTTAAAGTGTATAAAATGCATTCAGCATGTGTAAATTGTCCTAAAGACCTTTAGTGTGCTTGAAACATATTTGCAGTAGAGTATTATGGAAGACTGTGTGTACTGTATGATATAATAAAGTATATTTGTATTAACCACAAAGTGTACGTTTTAGTATTTGTAATTGGCCAGAAGTATAACAGCATGTTACTGCTGCAATAAGAACATATTCATAGTATATTAATCATGTATTTGTAACACAGTAAGAATTGATGTAATGCACTTATAATACATTAAATATATACTTAAAGTTCATTAATTACTGTCAGGTATGTGCGTTAGTTCACACACAGCCATATACTTTAAGTGTACTAAGTATACTTAAAGTTGTTCCACTTTAGCACACAATAGTATATTTAATACACTTAAAATTGTGCTTTTGTACAATTTAATTACAACTTAAATATACTTAGTACAAAATTAGTTGTTCCAAAATAGCAAACTTCAAGTAGACTAGTCATTAGTCTGTAGGTAGCAAGTACACTTAAGTATGCTTTGGCACGCTAGGATTTAATATACTTAGCATACTTTTTTTTTTTTTTTACTTGGGTTACTAATGGTGACAAATATAAACTGACAAAAAATTACATTATCACCAAAAATAAATGCCATGTATCATGTTAATGGGCAGTCACTATGATGTGTAAGGCTTTTAGTTTAATTTTGTTTGGTATTTTTGTGTGTATTCCCAAGTAAAAAAAGAGTATGCTAAGTATATTAAACGCTAGCATGCCAAAGCATACTTACACACGTGGACAAAATTGTTGGTACCCTTTGGTCAATGAAAGAAAAACTCACAATGGTCACAGAAAGAACTTTAATCTGACAAAAGTAATAATAAATAAGAATTCTATGAATGTTAACCAATGAAAGTCAGACATTGCTTTTCAACTATGCTTCAACAGAATTATATAAAAAATGAACTCATGGAACAGGCCTGGACAAAAATGATGGTACCCCTAACTTAATAGTTTGTTGCACAACCTTTGGAGGCAATCACTGCAATCAAACGATTCCTGTAACGGCCAATGAGACTTCTGCACATCTCTGCAGGTATTTTGGCCCACTCCTCATGAGCAAGCTACTCCAGTTGTTTCTGGTTTGAAGGGTGCCTTTTCCAGACAGCATGTTTCAGCTCCTTCCAAAGATGCTCAATAGGATTGAGGCCAGGGCTCATAGAAGGCCACTTTAGAATAGTCCAATGTTTTCCTCTTAGCCATTCTTGGGTGTTTTTAGCTGTGTGTTTTGGGTCATTGTCCTGTTGCAAGACCCATGACCTGCGACTGAGACCCAGCTTTCTGACACTGGCCAGCACATTTCTCTCTAGAATCCCTTGATAGTCTTGAGAGTTCATTGTACCCTGCACAGATTGAAGACACCCTGTGCCAGATGCAGCAAAGCAGCCCCAGAACATAACAGAGCCTCCTCCATGTTTCACAGTAGGGACAGTGTTCTTTTCTTGATGTGCTTCATTTTTCCTTCTGTGAACATAGAGCTGATGTGCCTTGGCAAAAAGTTCCATTTTTGTCTCATCTGTCCATAGGACATTCTCCCAGAAGCTTTGTGGCTTGTCAACATGTATATTCGACATGGCATATTCCAGTCTGGATTTTTTCTGACTTGTTTTCAACAATGGTGTCCTCCTTGGTCATCTCCCATGTAGTCCACTTTGGCTCAAACAACGACGGATGGTGCGATCTGACACTGATGTTCCTTGAGCATGAAGTTGACCTTGGATCTCTTGGATCTCTTCTGGGCTCTTTTTTTACCATTGGGATTATCCGTCTATTTGATTTGTCATGAATTTTCCTCGTGCGGCCACGTCCAGGGAGGTTGGCTACAGTCCCATGGATCTTAAATCTCTGAATAATATGTGCAACTGTAGTCACAGTTACACATAGCCTTTACCTTTAACATGCTTGTCTATAATTTTCTTTCGAATCTCCTGAGACAACTCTTTCCTTCGCTTCCTCTGGTCCATGTTGATTGTGGTACATACCATGTCACCAAACAACACAGTGACTACCTGGAGCCCTATATATAGGCCCACTGACTGATTACAAGATTGTAGACACCTGTGATGCTAATTAGTGGACACACCTTGAATTAACATGTCCCTTTGGTCACATTATTTTCAGTATTTTCTAGGGGTACCATCATTTTTGTCCAGGCCTGTTCCATGAGTTTATTTTTTTTAATAATTCAGTTGAAGCATGGTTGAAAAGCAATGTCTGACTTTCATTGGTTAACATTCATAGAATTTTTAATTATTACTTTAGATTAAAGTTATTTCTGTGACCATTGTGAGTTTTTCTTTCATTGACCGAAGGGTACCAACAATTTTGTCCACATGTGTACGTGTACTTGCTCCAGACCAATGACTAATATACAGTGGAACCTCGCATTGCATTTAACACAATCAAATAATACAGGTTGTGAGGTGCGCCCGGGGTAGCGATGGCACAGGGTGCTTGGGCCCGTCATCGTTGCTTGCAACTATATTTAGTTTTGTTTTTGTTTTTTTTTACTTTACAGCAGTGATTCCCTTAGTATGCTCACCCCAGATCAGAGAGATTTCTTTTTTCCCTGTTAAAACGGTGTTTCCGATGTGTTTATGTGTGTGTCCGTTTGTTGTGAAACTTAAAAAGTGATTCCATTAGTATGCGCTCATGCCAGTCTCCAAGAGATTTCTTTTTTTCCTGTTAAAACGGTGTTTCCGCTGTGTTTATGCGTTTGTTGTGAAACTTAAAAAGCGAGGTGGAGAGAGGGAGGAGGAGAGTTCCTGTGTAAAACGGGGCGAGGGAAGTGGCTAATTCCACACACACACACACACACACACACACACACACACACGGCCCCTGCGGGCACCAATGGTAACACTTATCTTGCGGGATTTATTTGTGCTTTTTTTTTTTTTTTTAAGGTAAAGTGCAGATTATTTTTTTTCTTTTCATGTATTAATTTTTTGGGGCTGTGGAATGACTAATTTGAGTTTTCATTATTTCTTATGGGAAATTATGATTTGGTTTACGAGTGTTTTGGAACATGAGCCCACTTCCTGAACGAATTATGCTCGTAATACAAGGTTCTACTGTACTTGAAGTTTGCTATTTTGGAACAACTAATTTTGTACTAAGTGTATTTAAGTATTTAAAGTATTTAAATAATGCAAATGCAGGTAATCCGTTCAAGCTACCCAAAAAATATTACCAATATTACCAATTTCCACCACTTAATTATATTTTTGCATATAAAAACAATCAAAACATTTTAAAAAGACATTTTTAAAAAAGACAGTTTTTCCAAGTGCTGCATAAGACTGTGAATTGTTCTGTCTTTTTGCGGATGAATCAAAATTGGATTATTCACCACTGGGACAGTATCACATCACTGCATTTTTTCATTATCCTGCCCCTGGATTGCGCCCATGAGGCCGATACAATACTCCCACACTCCCCCCCCCCACACACACTTACATCCACACCGCAAAATATTTTGTACATAGTAATATTTTTTGCACTGCAGAGTCTGTTTTGTATAACACACATTTGAGTTTGGTATATTGGGTGTTGTTCGTGTTTTTTTCGTGTCCTGGGGTTTTGTTAGTAATAGCAAACAAGATAAAAGTCCCATGTTTGTGTTATCTTGGTTAATTAACAAATAAGAGTGTTATAAACATTCTTGGGACCCATGGTTCTAATTCTTCACTAAATCTTACGTACAAAATGAAATAAAAAACAAATAAGCACAAAAAAATATGTAAACTCGCTTTGCTTAGCTTTCCACTTACGCAAATGCATTTTGATAGGCTACTGGAAGTACAAAACTGGAAGTATGAGTGAGTGGCTGGCCTGATCGTTTGTACAGGTATGCTGAAACTGCTTTGCATGGCGAAGCAAAATCCAGCCTAAGAAAGTGAAGGACACAAGACACTGGATGCCAATTAACATCCTTTTGATTAATCCTGACAAGACAGAAATCCTGACAAGACTAGGACCACAGGCAGCTAGAAGTAAGTTTTCTGATCACACAGTAACTAAACGGACGGCCTTTCTGTTTCATGTACAACAATAAAAGACCTCTGTGTGATTATTAATTCCAATCTTTAATTTGAAGCTCATGTAGATAGCATTACCAGAATAGCATAATTTCATATCAGAAATGTTTTCAAGATAAGAAATATATCGTCACTACACGATGCAGAAAAAGCATTTCATGTTTTTATCACTTCTAGGTTGTATATTGTAATACACATTTTTTTTACACATCTCATATTAATTTCCATATTCCAAAATATTCAAAGATTTTATTGAATAATGCAATCTGACATATTTATGCTCGGGTGCAACAAAGGCCTTGAATTTAAAAGTTATAAAATTACAGAATGCCAGGATTATGAACATTTTACATTGTGTTTTAATACTGCTTTGCCAAAATATGTTTTCAGAAGGGTCAAATTATTGGTCTGCAACAAGAATTGCCATAAGAAAACTACTTGTTAGTGAGAACAATTAGTTAAAAAGGCTAACGTTTTTTAGGAAGCAAAAAGATTGGCCATTGGAGATATAAAAAAGGTCATGTGGTCTGATGAGTTCAGATTCATCCTAAAAGTGATGGGCATGGCAGGCTAAGAAGAGAAACAAATGAAATATATATATATATTGCAAATGCTTTCTTATTTTTAATTCATGGTCAACCATATTTAAATAGAAATATTATGTCTCTTGATTTGTATGGATTTAGGGTGAATTGAGCTAGACAGAATGTTTTATTTCACAAAAGGTGTGGGCTTATGTAAACAGAAAGTAGACTGAAACTTCCCAACCTCCCAGTATGACTGTAAGTTTAATTAGTACAGTGGAACCTTGGATTACGAGCATAATTCATTCCGGACAATATATAAAGTAAAAATAAAACAAATTAACCTGCATTTTACCTTTAAAAAAAGTGAAAATAAATCCCAACAGATAAGTGTTTCTGTTTGTGCGCGCAGGCGCCGTGTATTTGTGTGTGTGTGTGTGTGTGTGTGTGTGTGTGGAATTAGCCCTTCCCTCGCCTTGTCTTACACAGTAAAACTCCTCCTCCCTCCCCCCACCTCGCTTTTTAAGTTTCACAACAAACACACACACACAACGGAAACACTGTTTTAACGGGAAAAAAGGAAATCTCTTTAATGACACCCGCGTGAGCGCAGACTAATGGAATCACTGCTGTAAAGTAAAAAAAAAACAAAAAAACAAATGAACTAGCACCTTAAGAATCGCGACAGAGCAGAGTTTCTGTGTAGAGCAGAGATTGTGTGTCTGTGTGAAGCTGGGGAGGGGGGGTGTAAAGGCGAGAGAGTGTGTGTGTGTCGGTGTGTGTGTGTCGGTGTCAAAAAACTTGGCACTCGTAAACCAAGACATGCTCGTTTTTCAAGTCAAAATTTATTAAAAATCTTTCCTCGTCTTGCGGAACACTTGTAAACCAAGTTACTCGCAATCCGAGGTTCCACTGTAAATTCAATTTCGAGTGCACTAAATGCAGTAAGTATTCATACCAAGTGGAACATAATAAGGAAAAATAATAAACAGTTTTCAATTTTCTTTTACAAATAAATATTTAAAAAGTGTGATGTGTATTTGCATTTAACCCCCTTAGTCAGTACATTGTAGAACTACCTTTCTCTGCAATTATAGCTGAAAGTCTTTTGGGGTATGTCTGTGCCAGCTTTGCACATCCAGAGAGTGAAATTTGTGTCCATTCTTCTTTGCAAAATAGCTGAAGCTCAGTCAGGTTGGATGGACAGTATCTGTGAACTGCAATTTTCAAGTATTGCCACAGATTCTCACTTGGATTTAGGGCTGGACTAGGCCATTCTAACACATGAATTTGCTTTGATCTAAACCATTCCATTATACCCGTGGCTGTATGTTTAAGGTCATTGTTCTGCTGGAATGAAAACCTCCACCCTAGTCGCAAGTCTTTTGCAGATTCTGCAGATTGCCCTGCATTTAGCTCCATACACCTTCTCATCAACTCTGATGAGCTTCCCTGTCCCTGCAGATGAAATGCAACATGATACTGCCATCACCATGCACATTAACTAAGTAAGCATACAAAATGATTGCAAAATATGTCACATTTTTAAGAACAGAAACAATATTATAAGCTTAATTAAATCACCTTGGAGCCATCAAAACAAAACATGCATTCAAACATGCAATTGTAAAAAAAAGTAATTTTATCCTTTCTATTGCTTTCTATTTGCAGAGGATTATAAGAGTAGAATAATGTTCTACATAAACATTAGTAATTAAATAATTTAATAGTACACACCAGTCTCACTCTCTCTGTCTCTCTAAAGAAAAGAATGCATCTTTTATAATCATTAATGCTGTCAATCAAGGACTATGGATGATTGTGGTTTTACAGAGGGGATGGGTTTTGTTATGGGATCATTCATCCTACCTCCTCTCCGGCGGGGGCCGGGTTGTTCTTAGTGAGCAAGAAAGATGGTTCCCTTTGTCCCTGCATAGATTATAGGGGCCTGAATGAGATCTTCGTGAAGAACCGGTACCCCCCCTCCCACTAATGGGTACTGCCTTTGAGCTTCTCCGAGGAGCCAAGATTTTTCAACAAGCTCAATCTGCACAATGCATACCATCTCGTCTGCATTCGAGAGGGGGGCGAATGGAAGACGGCCTTCAATACCCCTACAGGGTACTATGAATACCTAGTGGTTCCGTTTGGCCTTACTAATTCCCCGCTGCCACTCAGGCCCTCAGTAACGATGTATTCAGTGACTTACTCAATTTTTCAGTGTTTGCCTACCTGGATGACATCCTGATCTTTTCTCGGGACCTGGAGGAGCACGTTCCACAGGTGCTACAGAGGCTCCTAGAGAATATAACCTGTTTGTGAAACCAGAGAAGTGCGAATTTCACATCACGTCCACCACGTTTCCTGGATTTGGCATTGGGCCTTCAGGGATCCAGATTCAGGGAGTTTTTCCCTTGCCATCGTCGCCCTCGGCTTGCTCATCAGGGACAATCTTATCATTTTGATTCATACACATTGCATAAAAACTTACTTCTTTTATTGTGTAAAGCTGCTTTGCGACAATGTCAATTGTTAAAAGCGCTATATAAATAAAATTGAATTGAATTGAATAGATAAAACCCGCCAAGCTTCAACCCGTCATGAACTTGCCCACGCCCACCTCACTACAGGAATTTCTTCACCAGATTAAATTTCACCCTATCCCAGGGTCAAAAGCTCCAAGCCAAATGCACTCTCGAGACAATTTACTTTCACCCACCACTCCACCACCTACGAAACTATTCTGCCTTCCCCCTGGATGTTCGCCATGGCTGAGCTCAACATCCAGACTTTAAGTTAAAGTTAAGCAAGCCTTGACCAACGAACCAGAGCTCTGCAACATTTCCCTTAAGCATACCCAGAGGTGAGCCAAGGACAGTATGATGTCACAGTAGCAAAGACATCATATGGTGATATTCAGTGTGTTGTATGTACTGTTCTGAAATGTGAGGTATCTACCTAGAACATGTGATGTCATAGACATGATATCATAGTAGGGGGGGGGGGGACGCTTACTGTGTGTACCCTGAAGTGCATGATGTAATCTCTGTACACTGAATCCCCAGGAGTACATGAGGTAATCTCTGTACACTGAGTATCCAAAAGTACATGATGTAGCCTCAGACATGAGGTAATCTCAGACATGGGGTGATCTTAGCTGTGATGTAACAAGTGTTGGATACATATGCAAATGAAAGAACACAGACAGATAACCAAAAGACACACACACTCAACTTAATGAATAATAAGTTTAATAAGAGTAGACACAAAAATAAAATAGCATGTGCATCTACAGTAGGAGCCCTGTGAAACAGCCGCCTGGAACATGGCGGGTCCAATAGCGAACCATGACAAGTCCGTGCACGATCCATGCACAGAAAGTGATCCCCCGCGTTGACGAAGTTAACGATGCCCCGCCCCATAAACGCCCCCATGCGCTTTCCAATAATATGGTTGCAATGCTATATAATCTCGCCAGGTGGAGCATTGACTGCTTCAGTGTCCTGCAGTGTCCAGGCAGTTTATATAGCATGTCTATATATTGTACAGGTGAATTTTTTAAATCACTCAATACACAACCCATTATGCTTATGCTGTTTAAAATTAATTAATTTCTTAATAAATAAAATTAGTTATTGCAATATTTTCCAAGACATCCTTAATAATCCTTAAAGACACGGTAACATGTGTAATTTATCTATACCGATAGCTGTAGATACGGAATATAAATGCAGGCTATGTATTTTACATTACGGTGTATTTTATCTAGTTCCGTTTAATACACTGATAGATTAAAAATCTATCTGATAGATAGCTCAAAATGTAACTTCTGCTTGAGTATGTTTTCGTTATATTTTTGGTGATGCTTTTTTTTTGCCGATAGTCAAAAATTGGCTTAACAAATTGATTAATGGCACATAATATCTGGAACAAATATCTGCCCATACGGATGTTATGTGGCGCGGTATGGAGAGCCGCACCACGAGATGTTTTTAATGATAAGAGCTTTTACGCAGGTCATGAGAGGGGTTTAACGAAATAAGAGTGTGTGAGAGTACTTATGATACGCACGGGAAGACCTTTCCATTTGAAGGTGGCGTGGGATTAATAATTAGGAAACGTGAAAGGAAACAAAAGAAAACTGATAACACAAAATGAACAAAATTCATCCGCTCTGGAATCAAAAATAAAACTTTTGATCCTCTCTGGGCTTATGCCCTTACCGAGGACCTATGAGAGATAGTTATGTATTTTTTTGTGCTGTAGTAGCGGCCTGCGGATCTGCCCGTTCTGAACAGTTAATGCGCGGATCTGCATCGCCGCGACCCGCATCGTTACAACAGATCAGTATTTCTTTTGTCATTTATCCCTGCATAACGTTCCCCCAGCAAAGATCTGATGGGGCATTAATCACTTATCACAACTGTGAATACAGGGTGGGCCATTTATATGGATACACCTTAATAAAATGGGAATGGTTGGTGATATTAACGTCCTGTTTGTGGCACATTAGTATATGTGAGGAGGCAAACTTTTTAAGATGGGTGGTGACCATGGTGAACATTTTGAAGTCGGCCACCAGTCTTGGATCCAACTTTTGTTTTTTCAATAGGAAGAGAGTCATGTGACATCATACTTCGCAAGAAAAACAATGGTGTGCTTGGTTTTAACGCAACTTTATTCTTTCATGAGTTATTTACAAGTTTCTCTTTGTTCACAGCCATTGACTTGTCGAAGAGGTTAACACGTGATGAGCGGATCGGAATTGTGTTGATATCTGGTGTATGTCTCTGCCTAAAATGTACTTCACCAGCAAAACATAAAAATAAATAGAAACAAATAAGTTGGAGTTCATACATTGAGTGTAATTAACTAAATTTACTGAATATATTCAGATTTTGTAAAATAATGAAACTCGTTTCCTTCCTTCCTTCCTTTCTTCTTTTGTCACATCACAGTGAACTGAAGCTCAGCACGTCTACCTTCCTTGTTTTAATCTGTAATGTTTAAGTGAAATACGTTTTGCATATATGCTTAAATATTCATTTTTATTTATGGCCAGGGGATGTATGTTTGATCTTCATTATTGCAAGAGACGATGACTTTCTGGGGGAGTATGTCTGTGAAAGTAGAAGCCGCGGGTTCAGGCATGCCGATGAACAGCTTTATTTCAGTCATAAATTCACAACCACATTCCAGGTATGATTTCCAGCCATGGTCAAATAATGGATGAAATTATTATTCAATGCTGGACACAAAAAACAAAAAAACATGATTATTATTTTTATAAAAAGGCCAAAGCACTTCGTGTTCATATTTGTTAAAATCATGTGATTGCAACTCAGCGCAGCTAAATTGTTGGCTTGTGTTAACGTGTTCTTGAGAACAAAGCACCATCTAGTGGTGGCACCAGGTAAATTAATAAATAGAGCTTGAATGGGGGTGTTTACTGCGAAATCTTGACACACCTTCCTGGCAGGAGAGGAAGGAGGGGACCACGGGGTATTTCGTGTGGCTCCTACTGTACATAGTGAATAACATAAAACACAAGGTATAAGGCCCAACATAAAAGTACAGTAAAATAGGGGGTATGGGTAAGCATCAAATAACAAAAGGCATAAGAAATCAAATATCAAGCCTTCTCTGATGCAGAACAACATTAATGAGAAGATCAGTGTGAGGCATAAAAACAGAAACACCGTGATTTAAAAGTGGTGTAGGCGCTTGAGGAAAATCAGTTTGAGTATCAACAGACACTTTAAAATCAGTCAGAGTACCGACACTGACTTGACCAACAGGCCTTGAGATGAACGGAGCTGGAGGACTAGACTCTGGCCTTACAGGCCTAAAAGGATGAGAAGGAGGGCTGTTTGCCTTCAGATGCAGTCTTTTAGAAAGACCAGGTTTGGAGTCATCCTTTCTGACATTAGTAGAATCCTTCTCATGTAGAAATTGCCTCAATGATCCATCAGACTCATTCTGGCGAAAACTCACCGAGGCCCAGTCCATGACAGGCTCAATAGGATTGTAATCCTCAAAAAAGTTATGATCCAGACTGTCAGAGTCATCCAAAGGGATGTAGTCAGCACTTGAGCAGTTGCGATTAGCTATAACATTAAAATAAAAATACGTAAATATAACAAATTGGAAAAATAAGAAAACTAAGTGAAATAAATGCGACAGAGATGCTTACCCATGGCCTGTCTCTTCAGAACTGTAGAGTAACCCGGAAGAACTAGGAATATATAGGGAAAATATGCACCACCCCAATATTTTTTAAACTAAACAAACTTAGTGCAAAGATAATGGAATATAATCTGTAAGAAAAATAAGGTGGAAGAAATTGTAATTATAACGTGTGAAATTATTGGGAAAAGTAGGATTATAATGGGTTAATAATTTGGTGAGGGGTGGAAAAAAAGTGTCCAGAGGAGGGGACTAGGTGAGCGCCCCTCCCCTTCAAAACTAAATAAAATGTGTGTGTATGTCACAGTCAGATCAGTCTGTTCTTGATGATGCTTGGATTCACAACCTCTCCATTTCTAAGCTGGCTCACTGGGTTTTATTGCTGCAATAAATGCCTTACTTCATCCAGATCTGCATGAAGTCCGGAGTCTTTCTCCGGTTCTTTTATACTAAAGTTACAGTGTTTGTGTAATATTTTGTAATTAAGGCAACAGTAACAAGTGGAAGAGAAAAATCTCCCACACTCTCTCCTTGAATTCTTAGGTCCTGGAATGAGCGCACAGCTCCAAGCTTTCCTGTCACTCCAGTTCTACTTAAACCCTGTCACAAGGCCAGAAGGGTTTGTTGGCCCACCCTAAAGGAAGACATCTCCAGAATAACAGGAGATGTGTTCAAGTTAATATGGAGTCATTTATTTAGTTTATTTCAGCAGGGGTTAAGTGGTGTGAGAAGAAAGAGCAGGGGTGCAGCTTGATGTTGTGTGTGGTTCTCTGGGAAAGTACACCTCCTACCCCTGTGCTGGAGGTGTCGACTTCCAAACTGACATGACGGGTCTGGAATGGTGAGGACAAGGGTAGATGTGAATTGAGTTCTGAGAAAGCTTTTTTGGTGGCCAGGTACCAGCAGAAATGTGTCTTGGGAGAGGTCAGGGATGTTAAAGGGGCAGCAATGGAATGGAACCACCAGGTACTCATAGTGTCCCGTTGGGGTTTTAAAGGCAGTCTTCTACTCATCGCCCTCTTGAATATGGATGAGGTGGTATGTGTTGCATAAATTCAACATGGTGAACAGTCTGGCTCCTGGGAGAATTTCAAAAGCCGTAGCCATAAGCGTAAGGGGGTACCGCTTCTTAACTGTGATCTCGTTTAGGTCTGCATAATCGATGCAGGAATGGAGAAACGCATTCTTTTTGCCCACAAAGAAGAATCCGGCCCATCCAGGAGAGGAGGAAGGATGAATGATCCCTGCCGGGAGAGACTCAGTGATGTATGTGGCGTGGCGGTGGCTCGTAAGCAAGTTGTGGCTGATGATGGGCTCCAGATGGTGATTCTGTTCCTGGCCCAATCAATCTTGGCTACATGAAAAAGTGATTCAAAAAAGCATGAGAGGATTGCGCTAAAAGGCACACAATAATTTTAAGTAAAAAATGTTTTATCCCGGGCAGATTAGGACTGTCTGTTTTCTGATTGGCTCTCCAGTCCTCCGCTTCTAGTTTGAATTCATGGCTGGAAGCTGAATCATTATGTGCGTTAGTTCATATCGTTATTATTTTATTTTCATCGGCATAAGGTAAGTTTTATGGTTTTTGTTAGGGTAGCTTGTAATTAAGTATGTAGTTTAAACTATAGAATGTATTGTCTAATGTGGTATTGCTAAATTTTATGTACATCATTGCAGACAACAGTTTATATTTTTGTTTGTGATACAATCTGTCATTTTGTTAAACACAAATAAACTATAGTATATATAGAATTCATGAATAAAATCTGCCTCATAAGTACTGATGTAATGTCTTTGTAAACATGCTATAGTGGCCACTGCCATATCTTATGAGTTAGGGGTATTAGTAGTGATTGGGGTATTAGTATTAGTTAACAGATTATGGGCCAAACTTCGCTGAGTGATGATGGTAGAATAATTATAAAGGTCTTGATTAAAACAACATGCATGAGAAAGCACAAAGGAGTTTTCATTTTCTGCAATGGAAAAGTACTCTAACTAGTTACTTTTACCAGAAAACAAGTAATGTAACTGATACTTTTTGAAAACAGTGATTTTGTAATATAAATTGTTACTTTAAAAAATAACATCCCCCCACACTGACTGTATGATATAATAAAGTATATTTGTATTAACCACAAAATTTACTTTTTTAGTGTTTGGAATTGGCCAGAAGTATAAAAGCATGCTACTGCTGCAATAAGAATATATTCATGGTATATTACTTGTGTATTTGTAACAGTAAAAATAGCTGTAATGTACTTACTAAATACATTAAACATATACTTTAATTTAATTAATTACTTTCAGGTATGTACAGTCGTGGCCAAAAGTTTTGAGAATTACATAAATATTGGAAATTGGAAAAGTTGCTGCTTAAGTTTTTATAATAGCAATTTGCATATACTCCACAATGTCATGAAGAGTGATCAGATCAATTGCATAGTCCTTCTTTGCCATGAAAATGAACTTAATCCCGAAAAAAAAAAACTTTCCACTGCATTTCATTGCTGTCATTAAAGAACTGCTGAGATCAT
>QNUK01000115.1:1807500-1843768 GCA_013621035.1 Clarias magur | reverse complement strand
ATATTATTTGTAGTACAAATTTTGTTATATAAGTTTATTATTAAGTCTGCATTATTATGTACAAGACCATTCCCTACAAAGATACACTAAAATTAATGACTAAATATCATTACAGAAGAATATTTGCATGCGTGTAAAGAAAGCGACATATTATGTACATATATAAAGAATAAAAGTTCAAAATTCTATATATAAATACTGACTTCCCGCAGAGTTAACGCCGAGTTGGGACGAAGTGCCGGACAGAAGGAACTGTGGGTAAAAAGTAGAGAGGAGAGTGTGTCCTGACCTCTTTAAGCTGTGGCTCTGCATGAGCGCCGCCTGGTTCATGGCCCGGATCCAGCCGTTCATGTCCTCCTGCGTGTCCGCGCTGAAGAAGTAGGTCCTCATGCCGCCGTGCTCGGCCTGCGAGCCAATCACAGAGTTCTTACTGTAAATGTACGAGCGCATGCCTGTGTGAGTCGCCTGAGGACAGAGACAGAAGGACAGACAGACAGACAGAGAGAGAAAGAGAAAAGGTAAAGAGAGGCTGAATGGGTTTAGTGTCGCGTCCCACAGCGCTGACGTTCAAGTCTAAAGCTGATTGGTTAGAGGGCGCTGATGAATTTTCTATCACAGCATGTGTCAGTGATGTCACTATAAATAAGACGATATTAAAAAAGGGAGGACCGTGAGCGAAAGACTGCTTTAATAAACACGAGAACAGGAACAAAATTTAAATTAGACAATAAAACATGGTGTAATGTATTTAATTCAGTTAACATAAATAAACATAAATATTAACATGAATAAATCACATTAAAAAAAATCGGTGGAAAAAAAACATGAATGAAAATAGCAATGTGTAAAAATCAAAAACTAATCAATTCACTGCAGAGACAAAAGACACCTGTGAAAAATAAAAACACTGTACACAGAAATAAATAAATAAATAAAACGCAAAACAAAAACTCATAAATGTAGAATAAATCAGTGGAAAAATCGACGAGGGAATCTAAACGACTCACTGATTAGCAGTGTGTGTGTGTGTGTGTGTGTGTGTGTGTGTGTGTGTGTGCGATGTGAGTCACATTCAACAGACTAAACACAACCCTCTGGCTCACATATCGCTGAGTCAGCAAGCACAAGCCTTAGCCCCGCCCCTGACTGGACCACGCCCGGGCTTTAATCGCACGCTGCCAGCGTTCAGGATCACACACACACTCAGCTATTTATCCAGCTCAGGCATAAACACACTCACACACACAGACACACACACACGGCCCTGGACCACACCAAGCTACATCACTTTCTTAGTAAGACTGTAAATGAAGGCGGGGCTAAGTATGACTAAGTGTGATGTCATTAAATAAACTCTCTGGCTATGGAAGCAATCATGGGTGAGATTACAGCATGACACGTGACCTCCAGAGAAGCTACTGGTCTTATGAGTAGACCTATGCAACACACACACACACACACACACACACACACACACACACACACACACACAGATAATCCTGGATAATCCATACTGTTTATGTATTGTTATGTTTTAAATTGACTGTAACGTCACGCCTCACGGCTTGCCGAGCTGATCCTGAGCTCTGAGTGGATTTACACACGTTTCTCCCGTGTCTCTTAGGTTTTCCATACGCCAGCTTTACAAACAAATGCAAAAGAACTTGTAGTTAGAATGTGTGTGTGTGCGATCTCCTGCTACGGACCGGCCCAGCAGTATTCCCAGGATAAACTCAGGAGCCACCTGACCAGCGTGAAGCACTTATCGAAGAAATAAATGAAAGTGTAAAACATCTTCATCTCCGCTCTCTTTCTGGTTCTGCAATGTGGCGTTAGGTCTGTGTGTTCAGACTTAAAGGAACATGAGGAACAGGAGGTACATGAGGAACATGAGTTACATGAGGAACAGGAGGTACATGAGGAACATGAGTTACATGAGGTACAGGAGGAACATGAGGTACATGAGGAACATGAGGTACATGACGTAAAGGGGGAACAGGAGGTACATGAGGAACATGAGGAACATGAGTTACATGAGGTACAGGAGGAACATGAGGTACAGGAGGAACATGAGGAACATGAGTTACATGAGGTACAGGAGGAACAGGAGGTACAGGAGGAACAGGAGGTACAGGAGGAACATGAGGTACAGGAGGAACAGGAGGTACATGAGGAACATGAGGAACATGATGTACAGGAGGAACAGGAGGTACAGGAGGAACATGAGGTACATGAGGTACAGGAGGTACAGGAGGAACATGAGGTACATGAGGTACATGAGGTACATGAGGAAGATGAGGAACATGAAGAACATGAGGTACATGAGATACAGGAGGTACAGGAGGAACAGGAGGTACATGAGATACATGAGGAACAGGAGGTACATGAGGAAGATGAGGAACATGAGGTAGATGAGGAACAGGAGGTACATGAGGAACATGAGGAACAGGAGGTATATGAGGAACATGAGGAACAGGAGGTAGATGAGGAACAGGAGAAACAGGAGGTACATGAGGAACAGGAGGAAGAGGAGTAACATTAGATACATGAGATACATGAAGAACATGAGGAATAGGAAGAAGAGGAGGAACATTAGATACATGAGATACATGAAGAACAGGAGGTACATGAGGAAGATGAGGAACAGGAGGTATATGAGGAACATGAGGAACAGGAGGTACATGAGGAACAGGAGAAACAGGAGGTACATGAGGAACATGAGGAACAGGAGGTACATGAGGTACATGAGGAAGAGGAGGAACATTAGATACATGAAATACATGAAGAACATGAGGAACAAGAGGTACATGAGATACATGAGGAACAGGAGGTACATGAGATACATGAGGAACAGGAGGTACATGAGGAAGATGAGGAACATGAGGAACAGGAGGAAGAGTATAACATTAGATACATGAGATACATGAGGAACATGAGGTACATGAGGAACATGAGGTACAGGAGGAACCTGAGGAACATGAGGTACATGAGATACATGAGAAACAGGAGGTACATTACGGCTAAGCAGATCAGAATTTCACCCAGATATCCGGTTTATTAAAGGAGTGTTCTATTAAAAGCAGCAGCCATGACACCTTTTCACTGCTGATGGTGTGTGTGTGTGTGTGTGTGTGTGTGAGTGTAAAGCAGGAGTGTGGCAGTGCAGGAAAATGCTGAATAGACATCTCTCTCTCTCTCTCTCTCTCTCTCTCTCTCTCTCTGTCATTCAAAAACTTCCATCATGGTCTCCTCAGTTGATTAAAGTGCACACCAAAGAGTCTCCTCCCCCGAACCCCTCTATTTCCAAAGTCTTTAACGACATCAGATTAGATGTCTGATCCTCAGACCCTCATTAAGTAGCAGCCGCTCTGTAATCGAGAGATAATGAAGTGCTGGAGGACACACGGTGAATAGAAAGCCCGTACAAAGGCTTAAGAAAGACAAAAAATAAAAAAAACTCACAGACAGTAAATGAGTCCTAGAAACGAGCTGCAGAAATGACACCTGGTATAAAAAGGTTCTTAAATAGAGCTTTAAAAAAACAAGCAAGTGCTTGGAACAAGAAAGATAAATATACAATTTTTAAAAAAAAATGGAAAACATACATTCAGTGTTTTTTTCTTCTTTTCTATTCACGTAGATTGACTTTTTCTTAAATTTATATCTGAACATATTCAAGACAATGTGTTCCAGTGGTAACCCCCTGGCAGAGGCAGGTTTTTATCTCAACATACAAACTTTCGAATTACCGCCTAAAATTTTGCATAAGAGCGAGCCAGTCACGCGTATATCCAGTCGCACTTTCGGTTGCGCGTACGTCACAAAAATGTCATCAAGGACGGTAGCAAGAAGAGAAGGAGCCGCTTGCAGTTTGGTTTTTAAAGCAGCCGCTGCCGAGAGGAATCATAAACTGAGCTTTAGTGAGGTTTCATGTCTATTTACTTCATTTACATGTCTTTTCTAAATGTTTTGATTGTTTTTATATGCAAAAATATGATTATAGTGTTGGAAATTGGTAATACTTTGGAATACATTACTGCACACTGGAACGGATTGTCTGCATTTACATTAGTTCCTCTGGGAAAATGCGTCTCACAATACGAGAGTTCACCTTTAGAACTCGCTGAGCTTCTGCTGTAGCCAGGTACTTATATATTATTACCACATTTGTTTTAAAAGCTGCTCGTTTTTCTCCATAGAGACGGAAGATAAAAAAGGCTTACATACACTTAAACGTATTTTTGATCAAAAGAAATGTACTATATACTATATAACCTTTTGTTAGTCACATTTGCACATAATTAGGTTAAATGTCAATAACTGTCTCATCAAATTCATAGTATCTGTTTCAAAGTATACATAAAAAAACAATAATGTACAGTAAAAAAAATTATGACCAGATTCTCATTTAACTTCATTTAACTGATCTGGAAACAGATAAACTTGTACTGAAGGTTATGACGGCGCGGCCCATCAGGTTTTAAATCATCATCAAATTGGACGAAGTAAATACGATCTGGCAATTCTGATTTCTACATAAACCACAGTACCTCCTCAGCATTGTGTCTGAGTGTGTGTGTGTGTGTGTGTGTGTGTGTGTGTGTGTGTGTGTGTGTGTGTGTGTGTTTTGCACTGACCATCAGTTTATTGGTCCGACATAAAAGAATCCTCAGTCATCCACTGGAACACTAAATATATTAAACCATGTTACTAATAACATTTAACCAGGGTGCCAATAGTTCTAGAGCGGCCTTAACAATCGTATTCCCTTCTCACCCTGACACGCCCATCACTCTGGAATAGACTCAGTCTGGACTCATCAGGTCACATGACCTTTTCCAATCGATCCAGTCTTTATGCTCCCGAGCGAACTGAAGCCTGATGAGTCTCAATAACGAGTGCTTTTATTACACACACACACACACACACACACACACACACACACACACAGATGTTTAGTCCCAATACTGTAAGTTCTGGTTTCGCTGTCTGTAATGAAAACTGTGTGTGAACATCAACAGTAGAAACTGAGCTTTGTTTAATAGTGAAATTACAAGCATTTCCACACACACACACACACACACACACACACGCACAAGCACACACACACACACTCACGCACACACTCACACTGTTGAAGGGTTCCAGTCATTTTAAATCCCCTGTTCTCTTGTTTTCTTTGCTTGATGCAGCAAAATATTTTGACCCTGAAATGGCAACTTGCTTTTCCCTTATTGGTCAAGTCACAATAATTCAAGAATAAATTAATAATAATAAAAGAAAGCGAGAGAGAGAGAGAGACAGAGAGAGAGAGAGAGAGAGAGAGAGAGAGACAGAGAGAGAGACAGAAACAGAGAGAGAGAAACAGAGAGAGAGAGAGAGACAGAGAGAGAGACAGAAAGACAGAGAGACAGAGAGAGAGACAGAGAGACAGAGAGACAGAGAGAGAGAGGGAGGGAGAGAAACAGAGAGAGAGGGGGGAGAGAAACAGAGACAGACAGAGAGACAGAGAGACAGAAAGACAGAGAGAGAGAGAGGGAGAGAGGGAGAGAAACAGAGACAGACAGAGAGACAGAGAGACAGAGACAGAGACAGAAAGACAGAGAGACAGAGAGAGAGACAGAGAGAGAAACAGAGAGAGAGGGGGGGAGAGAAACAGAGACAGACAGAGAGAGACAGAAAGACAGAGAGAGAGACAGAAAGACAGAGAGAGAGACAGAGAGACAGAGAGAGAGACAGAAAGACAGAGAGAGAGACAGAGAGACAGAGAGAGAGACAGAAAGACAGAGAGAGAGACAGAGAGACAGAGAGAGAGACAGAGAGACAGAGAGAGAGAGGGAGAGAGAGGTGAATGATCATCAGTTCTGCAATGGAAAAAAAATTAAAATACCTATTCATGCAAGACTCAGGAGACTCAGGAGCCTCTCCGTCGCACCCGCAGCTCCCATAATGCACCGGGCCACAACAGGAGCCAATCAGCCGACGGGAACGAGAGAAAGAGAGTGAGGGATCAACCACACACTTTAATAAAACTCTCCATACAACGACTGGAAAAGTTCATAAACGTGTTATAGAGGAGGAGACGAGACGTCAGAGAAGCAGCGGGAAAACACGCAACTGAGTCCACACACACACACACACACACACACACACACACACACACACACACACACACACAATCACAGTTCTCGATAAGCAGTAAATAAGACAATTATTTAAAATAACTAGTTTGAAACGGTAAGATTTTAATTAGTTAATTGAATAATGTAATAATTAAGTAACTGAATATTTTAATAACGGATTAAACTTCACACAGAATCGCTACAAACAAGGTTCGTCCCCTCCACAATATTTATTAATTTGTTTATTTATTTGTTTAGTCATTTGGTTGTTTTATTTGATGTTTTAATTGAGTTACCCACCTTACAACACACACACACACACACACACACACACACACACACAGCACAACATTAATTTGCACTAAATCATAAAACAGCTACAAGTTATGTAACATTCTATTTTCACTACATAAAATACACACACACACACACACACACACTCATTGCTTCTAATATGTTTATTATTATTGTTGTTGTTATTATTATTATTATTATTATTAAATAGTAATAATTAAAAAAATGTGTAATTTAAACAATATTGCTATCAGCCTCATGAACCCTGTGCAATCCCACTACCAACCCCTAGGGGGCAAGAAACCCCGCCTGAAATTATTAAGAAACACTAACGCCATGTTTTGTGTTCATCATCGGACACGATCGAGGGCTTCAGGCAGTGTGTGTGTGTGTGTGTGTGTGTGTGTGTGTGTGTGTGAGGAGCCCTCCCGATGGCGTGACTGTCACACACATTCCACACATGCAGAAATATGAGCCGTGTAAAGAGGCTGGAACGGCGTGTCACGCTCTCAGGCACACACACACACACAAACAAACAAAACACACTAAACACCGGGTCATGAAAGAAACGAAACGGCCGCACGTGAGAACCCGAGGGAACGCGAGCGCACGCAAGCACTCCGGCAGTACAGCGGGGATCCATGCGCACACACACACACACACACATGGCACAACAGCACGGTGGGGACGAGAGGACAACCGATCTGCTTAGTTTATCTGCAGAGGAGAAGAAACTGGAGCACCTTCAATACAATATTAAAATACATTCATAACTCTGAAAGGAATATGAAACCTTTCCATTGACATGTTCAAGATTCACCACAAAACGTGACCTTTAAAGGGACAGTGAGGACACACTGAGAGACACTGGGGTTTGTGGTGAAGAGATCAACTGAAGCTGGTCAGCTGTTAATCCACAACAATAATGAGACAGCTTCCATCACACACACACACACACACACACGCACACCCACAACCACAGTGACATCACAAAAGCCATAAAAAGTTTCGCAACCTCAGTTTGAGCCTAAACCACAATGATTGCAATTTAAACATCCTCGAAGAAACACTAATATTTCGTACCTTATTTTAAGGTGGAGTTGAATAAATAATTGCATAGTTCCTTGTATACTGTTATGGTGGACAGCAGGAGCGCTCATCAAAACCTCTCGTATCAGCTTCATACAGTATGTGACCAACCCGGTCGGTGCATTCAGGAACCGATTGAAACTGGTTTGAGTCAGCGCAAAGCCAAGCCAAGTGAGTTTGTGTATTTTCCCGTGTGCTTTTATGCAGTTCCTGTAAGATTTAGTAAAGACGAAGGGACATGAGTCCCAAGAATGTCATCGGGGACGGTAGGAAGAAGAAAAGGGAGCCGCTTTCAGTTTGGTTTATAAAGCATCCGGAGCCGAGAGGAATCGTAAATTGAGCTTATGTGAGGTTAAATGTCTCTTTATTTCAGATTTTACTTCATTTACATTTCTTTTCTAAATGTTCTGATTGTGTTGTTGACAATAGTGTTGGAAATTGGTGATATCGGTGATATTTTTGGGCGGTCGGAACGCATTATCTGCATTTACATTATTTCCTATGGGACAATGTGCTTCAGTATGCGATATTTTTGAAACAGACACTTTGTCAGTAAACCATAGACCGTAGTGAGAGCGTGAATGCGGCACGGTTAGCACATGGTAACATTATAACTGTAAGTGCACTGTACTATTTCACAGCCAACGTGTAGGTGATACAAACAGCCAAGAAACGCCAGGAATTTACATTTAGACGATTCTGCCCATTCTCACATATACTTATCACAAGGATGCAGGAGAAGTCTTAACTCTGACACGATACTAAGGTCACATCCATAAAGTGTTTTCTACCGGGTGGACCATAATGAGGAAGTGATTCGTGTCTGATCGCCTCAGATCCAGGAAGCAGCTCGGTTACAGCTCGTTTTTAACAAATTTCATGTTTCAAGGCCGCTAAACTGCGCTAAACAAATGACAGAGCCGTAGCCAAGATTAGAGATAATAAACAATGTACAGAAGATTTGAAAATGATTCTCGTAAATCAGTCCTCAGATGATGATCTTAAATCAGTTCCTGCTCTGTGTTCTTCACCTGCAGGTCTACTTCCTGATACTCTCATGTAAAGTCATTTGTGAAGACACGCCCCTTAAACAATACGTCGACGTTTCACTTTGTCGTTATGTGAAAGCAACACCAAAGCAAATAGCAAACACATCAATAGAATCAGTTTGAATTCAGAAACGTGGTGCGAACCTGCCTTTAGTTTGGCTGCTCTCCGGTCAGAACAAAAACTCGCAGTCGTACAGATAAGATCAGAGAGCGAGCTGCTTATTTCTACAAGTAAACTGTTTACACACGAGGAGCTGACCTCGCTTTTCTCCAGGAGCTGAGATGATTTGGTTTGGCTGCAGCACAACAATCTCTCTGCGTTACTGGTGAAACCGCGACCCAGCGTGGACTCACACAGGAAGCCAGAACGAAGCCCCTAACCAGGGGGACCGGAGGGGACTGGGGGGGACTAGGGGGGACAGGGGGGACCAGGGAGACTGGGGGGGGGACCAGGGGGGACCGATGAGACCGGGGGGGGACAGGGGGGACCAGGGGGGACAGGGGGGGGACCGGGGGGGACCAATGAGACCGGGGGGGACAGGGGGGACCAGGGAGACTGGGGGGGACCAGGGGGGACCGATGAGACCGAGGGGGGACAGGGGGGGACCGGGGAGACCGGGGGGGGACCAGGGGGGACCGATGAGACCGGGGGGGACAGGGGGGGACCGGGGAGACCGGGGGGGACCAGGGGGGACCAGGGAGACCGGGGGGGACCAGGGGGGACAGGGGGGGACCGATGAGACCGGGGGGGGACAGGGCGGGACCGGGGAGACCGGGGGGGACAGGGGGGACCAGGGGGGACAGGGGGGACCGGGGGGAGGGGACCGTGGGGGGGAACGACGGGGACCAGGGGGGACGCGGGACTGACGTACCTTAAAGGCAAACTTGCGGCTGATGTGGTCTTCGGGCTCCACCGGCGAGATGACGTAGCTCGGGAGCGGGATGCTCCCCAAAACCGTCTCCTCTCGACTGTCTGAAGAGAAACAGCAGAGAAACAACTGAACTGAAACAGGAGAAGCTAAAAATAAATGAAAACCACCTGGTAAGAGCGCGGTGCGATCTCATCAGGCACAGCAGTAACTCTGCTCGCTCTCTTCAGACCTGGAGAGCATTTAGTGACGACACGAGCGACGCTTTGAGACCCTGGCAGGGACGCGCGCGGCTGGGAGGTACTACTGTACCAACTTAATACACGCACAACGTTTCCATTTTGACCTCGCTCCCGCTGCGCTCTCCGTTATATTTAGGACGCAGCGTGAACGTCATGGTCTTCGTCAGAGTGTGACGGGACATTAATGGAGTTTGTGTTGTAATTGTTCAGGATTTAACAGACAGATGTTAGAGCAGATGCTCTCTACAAGATTATTCACTTCATTAGCAGGATTCTGGTGTCTCATTTAGGTCGGAGATAAAAATAAATAAACGTAGTTTATTTATTCGGCCAATTACTGCATCAAGATAAAATGTATTTTAGATTCAGGTATTCTCCACCTGTCTGCATCATTATACCTCGAGCTGCTAATAATAAATCACTACTAGAATGTGCAAAACTGGCTTTATTTTGTCTTCACATCACAGCCACAAAGTTTGGCAAATGTTTTACCCAGAGTCATATAAACTCAAAGTCACATGCCAGGCCCTAAAAATGTGCACCTGTTTCCTAAACAGGAAGTGATCACAGACAAGTTCTTGTTATACTTCATTCAACCTGCTATTCATTTGATTTTTTAACGAATCACTCCGCAGTGATAATGACACTCACTCCGTCCCTCACTCACTCACTCCCTCGCTCCCTCACTCCCTCGCTCACTCACTCCCTTGCTCCCTCACTCCCTCGCTCACTCACTCCCTCGCTCACTCACTCCTTCGCTCACTCACTCCCTTGCTCACTCACTCGCTCGCTCCCTCACTCCCTTACTCACTCACTCACTCGCTACCTCACTCCCTTACTCACTCACTCACTCGCTACCTCACTCCCTCACTCCCTCGCTCACTCACTCCCTCGCTCACTCACTCCTTCGCTCACTCACTCGCTCGCTCACTCACTCGCTCGCTCACTCACTCGCTCGCTCCCTCACTCCCTTGCTCCCTCACTCCCTCGCTCACTCACTCCCTTGCTCCCTCACTCCCTCGCTCACTCACTCCCTCGCTCACTCACTCCTTCGCTCACTCACTCCCTTGCTCACTCACTCGCTCGCTCCCTCACTCCCTTACTCACTCACTCACTCGCTACCTCACTCACTCCCTCGCTCCCTCACTCCCTCGCTCCCTCACTCCCTCGCTCACTCACTCCCTTGCTCCCTCACTCCCTCGCTCACTCACTCCCTCGCTCACTCACTCCTTCGCTCACTCACTCCCTCGCTCACTCACTCGCTCGCTCCCTCACTCCCTTGCTCCCTCACTCCCTCGCTCACTCACTCACTCACTCGCTACCTCACTCACTCACTCATTCCCTCACTCACTCCTTCACTTGCTCGCTCACTTCCTCCCTCATTCCCTGCCTCACTCACTCACTCCCTCACTCACTCATTCCCTCCCTCACTCACTCCCTCACTCCTTCGCTCACTCCTTCGCTCACTCACTCGCTCGCTCGCTCCCTCACTCCCTTGCTCCCTCACTCCCTCGCTCACTCACTCACTCACTCATTCCCTCACTCACTCCTTCACTTGCTCGCTCACTTCCTCCCTCATTCCCTGCCTCACTCACTCTCTCACTCACTCATTCCCTCCCTCACTCACTCCCTCACTCCTTCGCTCACTCCTTTGCTCACTCCTTCGCTCACTCACTCCCTCGCTCACTCACTCTCTCACTCACTTCCTCACTCACTCACTCACTCCCTCACTTGCTCACTCCTTCACTCACTCACTCTCTCACTCCCTCCCTCACTCACCTTTATAATAAAAGAGGCAGAAATCCGACAACACGAACCACTTCCTCTTCCACAGCCTCATTCCCGAGCTGTCCTGCAGGACAAACACATTTATTCAATTCTCCTCTTTATAACAAACCGCTTTAGCATTAGCTGGAAAATTATCCTTTACAGTAAAAAAAAAAAAATGTAAAAAAAAAACAGACATGAACCAAAAAATTCAATAAACAAGCTGTGTGTGTGTGTGTGTGTGTGTGTGTGTGTGTGTGTGTGTGTGTGTATCATTTGTGGCCTCGGTAATTGAATTAGAGGAAAACCTGTTCCCCATGCTCCCGGATTTATTAGATTTCATTTCTGCGTTTTGTTGGTGATGATATTCATTACAGCAGCACAGCTGTGCTTCAGTGTGTCAGAGACCCAGACGCAACACACACACACACACACACACACACACACACACACACACACACACACACAGGAAGTCGCTTCTGCAGTGTGTGTAATGGAACAGTGACTCTGTACACCGCAACGGACAGGTGAAGCCCGATGGGGACGCGACTGGATCTCCTTCTAGGGTCTTTAGTACTCGAACACAGTTTAGTGTCCAGAAAGATTAGAGCGTCTGTAACCTGTCTAAATAGTCTACAGACCTGATAGATGTCAAACGATTCAGCCATGATTTCTTTTCTTTTCTTTTTTTTTTCAAATCAACAGTTTGACTACAAATCACGATGCACATTTAGACTCTCAATGAAAAGTGTTTGAGCTCACCTGCTTGTACAGCCATCCTCTCACCACGACGGGGACGTTGGGGTTCCTCTTGATGGCGTGATCTCTTTTCCCAAAGCTGTGAACTCGTCCACTGGATCTTAGCGGCTAAAGCAGAAAAAAGTCTCTGTCACTGGAACATCCAAGGAATCTCTCTCTCTCTCTCTCTCGCTTTCCCCCCCTTCTCCATCTCTCTCACTCTTTTGTTGCAGTGAGTTTTGCTGCTCAGGTTAAAAACACAAGCGCGCTGATGCGAATCTCGCTGCTGGAATCATTTTATTAAAAACTGCCAAACTGTCAGCGTCCGACATCATTTTAATATAAACCCTGCCACGCGTCTGCAGAGCTTACCGCTAAAACACACACACACACACACACACACACACACACACACACAATTCGTCAAAAACAGAACATATTGGCTAGCTGTCAGCTCGCTGTTTTCCGCCGCTAATTTTAGCTCCACGCACACGTAATCCCGCTAGTCTTTATCATACAAGCAGTGACACTTAGGATACGAATGGAGTTACAGCAAATTTAAATATGGATTACACTGCCAAGTTTAGCTTTTCAATCAGGACAAAAGTAATGGCACCCCGTGAAAGGAGGACGCATGAGCGCCGCGGTGGCCGAGCTGCGTTTACTAGAAGGTTCGGCTCTCAGGAGACACGTTCATCCACCATCGTGCTGTTGTTTTCGTCTAAGTGCGCCGTCAACGTGTTTGGTAAGAAGCGTAAAAACCAGAAATATGAATAAACCTGCTGAGATTTTTGTCGTTGTTGTTGTTGTTGTTTGGTCCTGATAAAATTCTCAGCCAGATCTGAAGGCACGTAGAGTACGACACGAGCGCCGTAGCCAAAGCCAGACGCCGATGCTGCCAGTCGAGTGTGAACATTAACACCGCGATTCATCAGTGCCGTATTTTATCTCGCGAGGACGCCAAGGTCGGCCAAATCCAAACCCGGGACTCTCCAGGGTCTGAGGCTCTACAGCTGTTACATGGACTGGCAGGGGACCAAAACTTCTGGTGTGGGCGTGAACCCAAATCCAAGCCTCCCAGACTGAGGATCAGGTGAACACCATACACACACACACACACACACACACATTCGCGCACACTCCCACTCAGAGCCGCAGCGTGTCACAGTGTCTGTGGTCATCAAGAGAATCCCTCAGGAGCTTCTGTAATCACTACAACCACTGTTGATTATTTTCCTACCAAAGCACGTCAGGCTCGGAGTCGAAGCCAAGCAGCCGCCGTAAGAACTCGGCCTGATCGTAGCCACAGAATCAGACGCGTCCTGGTCCGATCTGTAGCGGCTTGCAACGCTGCGTGAGCAGACTCTCAGCGACGCGGCTCCCGGACGATCAGAGCCCGTGATCCGTCTGGCCGTCTGCGGTGTGAGACGCTCGTCTGTCTGGATGGCTACACCTCCCCATGATCTCACCTCAACACACCTGCACAGCGGGTACACACCTCCAGCTGTCACTGCGCGCGCGCGCGCGCGCACACACACACACACACACACACACACACACACACACACACACACACACACACACACCGTGCTTCCTGCGTCTTCCTCACCATTGTTTATTTTTGTTTTGTTTTGTTTTTGCTTCCTGTATAAAGTCAAATTGTTAAGAGTAAGTCTGCTTTTCTTGTTTTTTGCCTGCGAGGCTTCGGACATCCTGTTGGAAATAAAACCTTTTCAGAATCGTTAATGAAAAAAACCTGTTCAGGGGATCCGTTTAAGCGTACAGCGGAGAGCTGACAGCTACAGGGCGTGCAGGAATGATGATTAACGCACACACGCACACACACACACACACACACAACTGGGTGACGGGTTTTATTCCTCTGATGTCACAGCAATTTGCCAGAATTCCATTTATTACAGAATAATTCTTCTAAATATAAAGTTTATATAAACATTTTAAGTTTTTAGAATACGTAAATAAAATCACAATTTATTCCCACGCTGCTTTTTTTTTTTTTTTTTTTAAACAGAGGAAACTGTTATAAAGTCAGCAGTATTTGTTTGTTAACTCAGAGCTTTTCCACGGGGGTTTCACTTTTTCTGCATAACTTTAACTTCAGTTTTTCTGATTTCATTCCCGCTCTGATTATGATGAATGACCTGAGACGAGACCGATGTGTCTTTCCCAACATGGGGGAAAAAAAAGAGATTAAATCTGCTCAGTCGTTCACTAACGCCGGGCCAAATTTGTCCAATTTATTCATTTGTAGTTAAACATGATATTCTTACTCTGACTCTCAAACCGTTTATTCTATGATGCAGTAAAATACAGATAATAATTACGCTCTTGTTTAAACAAGACAAAAGGGAATCAATTCGATCTCGGCCATCGCTGGCGTGTTGCTGTTGTGTTTAACAGAAATGAAGTCACTTCGTTGTAGTAACCGGACGTCCGCCTCGTCCCACCACACCGCTGGTGAGTATTTTCCCTGAACACACAGCCGTAACAGATGACGCTCGTCCTCACACACACACGTGACCAGCGCATCGTCGGCATCCTGACCTTGAGTCCTGACGGAGCGTCCGCGGTGGACGAGGTGACGGCCACGGAGGACTCGCTGACCGTGCTGGGGGGTCGCGGCTCCGACGCCGGCTTCGACATGTGGGAATTCCCTCTGCGGGAAGAACACACACACACACACACACACACACACACACACACACACACACACACACACGGTCAGTTGTCTCTGAGCATCGGGACGCCGAGTCAGACTTTTACAGAAAATGAAACGTGTTAAGTTCAAAGTAGCACATCGTAAAAACATGATCTCTGGAGAGACGCAGCAGGAACGTCCCCGTCTGATTCTCTCGTCTCACGGTGGGTGGAAACGAAATGCTTTTGAGCACGCAGAAGGGTGAAGATGTTAAAAATACTAAACAGAAGAGGATCATTTCCCGTTCCTGAAGAACACCATCATACTGTATACAGTATATCTATATACTAGTTATACTACAGTATATACTGACTGCAAGGCACTTAAATCATCATCATCATCATCATCATCATCATAATAATAATAATAATAATTTATTGAACAAAGTGATTAAATGATTGTAAAATGTTTAAATAATTGAAATAATATTTACTATATTAGAAATAAATATAAAATATTACATATATGTATATTATTATATATATATATAAATAAAATAAGTAAATATTTAAATAACTAAATATTATACTAAACAAAAAAAATCTTTTTAGTAAATGTTGTACTATTTTATTTATTTATTTTTTAGTACATATTTATTTCTACCAAAAATGCCTCATCGCTTTTTTTTTTTTTTATATATATATAAAAACATTTCCCTATTTAAACCTGATCCTTAAAGTCTCTTTTTTTTCCATCGATATTGTTTAATCAAAGGTTAAGGGTAAAAAATAATCTGCTGAGCTTTAATGTAACCAATGATATTATTATTTAAAATTCACTTCTACCACTTCAGCGCTGTTATTTCAGCCAAAGTGAAAATCTGAACTAATCCCGGGAAAAAAAACATTCACTTTATCTTCTCTCATCAATATCCATTGCTGCAGGTGTTTGTTTACATCGAGACAGTAGCGCATTAGTAGCTTATTGTAAAAGTAGATGATTAAATCCCACACATAACTGATCATAACAGAAATCAACGTTTAGATTTCACTGATGGTGCAGATTAAACTTCAAAGTGCTGCAGGAGATTCAGTCAATTCTGTCCAGTCAGTTTTGTGTGATGCTGCGACACATTATGTCTGGACAGACATACAGACATACAGACAGACATTTTTTTTTTTTCTTCTTCCGAGACTGGTTTCTGCTCCTCCAGTGTGTGAAACGTACAGTAAAGATATCGGTGACAGCGCGAGTTCTGACTGATGCACAGAAAAACAAAACCTCTCTTTTATTTATATAGATTCCACCTTGTTAACATGATATTAACAATATTAGCCCCGCCCACTCCTACAGACAGTTTTAGTCAAGTATTTACACGCCTCCTGTGTTTAGCTGCTCCATCATGCCAGTCTGTCTGCTCCACTTCGTTCGCATTGAACTACGTTTCATACAGTAGAATTCACAAAATATAGTGTTCGAATTCCAAAACAACAAATAACCAACAGCTACAATTATATTAATTAAAGCACGACACCTCACACTCTTTACACTTTTATCCAGCAGCTACTTTTTGCAGCAGTTTTTTGTGCCACTGCGTCGCTCGCGTTATAGCAGCGATAAACACACGTTCCTGCAAGCTTAGTATTCTTGGTCTTTTCTACTTTTAGCCTGTATTTATAGTCTCATTTAGTGGGAACATGTCTTCAGGTATAATAATAATAATAATAATAATAATAATAATAATAACAATGAATTAGATTCTGGATGTGACCAGAACATGATTGTTTTGCTGAGTGTGTGAAGTTATGCGAGAGTGTAAACTGAGTATCAGGGTTACTCAGAATGTCCCGGCAATGTGTCGGAGTGTGTGTGTGTGTGTGTGTGTGTGTGTGTGAGCGGGTGGGGCGGGGTTAAGCACATATCAATGTGTCACGCAAAAAAAGCACACAGCGGTTTGCACTTTACACTCCTGTGACGGTTAACCCTTCTCCACACCCCGCCTGGTCTTTATATTTCTATAAGTGTGAGTCCAGTGCAAAAGTTTGTGCACCTTTACACAAGTCCTACATGTAGTCACTTGTCCATTGCTCTTCTTCCACCAGGTCTCATGTTCGCTGAGAAACCAGGCGAGGAAACTCGTCTGTTTTTGTTTGTTTGTTTGTTTGTTTGTTTGTTTGTTTGTTTGTTTGTTTGTTGGTTATCTGTTCTTTCTTTTTAACATACGTAAGATATGGCACACGACACTGTGTTCGCTCAGGAGGTTATTAACAGAGTTGTACCCGAGACTCTGGAGTCTTTTTATTTAATGTGCGGACAGTAAGTTGGGAACAAACGAATGGAACAAGTGATAAATATGTGCAAGTTTTTCTTTAGCTGATGAACGAAAAACAAACCTTTTTTTCCCCACAGACTTTTGTTCATTTTGCTCAACTTTAATAAAACCACATATTAGCATTTACAATATTACATCAGAACAGCAGTAACATCTGTGCTGATCACAGCATTTTTCTACCAGAGAGATTTTGCGAGAGATATTTCAAATCCCCCAAAAAAATCTTACGTACAGCAGCTTGTGTTTTAAAGTTCATTAAAATCAGAATATTCACAAAAATCCCCAAAAAGCATGAAAGAATGACGATAAAGCAAAGAGTCTCATCTCCAGTGGCGGCCGGTCCATACGGGGCGCCGCCCCCCTTAAAGTTGGGCAGAGAAGAATGCGACTTTAACATGTAATTATTTAACATAGTAATTATTTATTTTAATAATGAAATAAAGTCACTATATTCACAATAGTCACAATATGCCGCTGTATTTCTTAATATAATTAATTTGCATTAAAAAAAATTCGAAACTGTATTACGTTCATTCGTGTTGGTGCACGCGGGGCGCCGGACAAACGAGTGTCTATGTAGCACGTACATTTCTGAAAAGCATGTGACTTGAGGCTGATCTCTGATTGGGTCTTTTCAAATCATCCTTGAGCTCTGTGCGCACCGAACCCTCCCACTTTTGTTCTTAGCGAATCAATATTGTTTTTAAATATTTGGGCTCATGTGATTGGACCATGTGATTCTCAACCAGTCTTTCCCAGCACTTCTTATGGCGAGCGGAGCTGCTGACTGGATGCGATGTGAGTCAGGACTTTTATTTTATACTAGTAGTAATGATGCTTTTTCACCTGATAAATGCCTATTTACAGGCCAGGATTAAAAGTTTAATTTTAAACAAAATTCTATTTTATTTAAAAAATCAGAATGAGCTATTAACAAACAGAGAGAGCGTTCCATGAGTTGGTTGCAGTACCACTTTTCTGCCAGAGAGGGCGACATTTCTCCAATCCCCAAACATTACATATGGCAGCTTTAATGAGCTTTTAAGCGCCTAAAAATGAGAACATTTGTGAAGACGGTGAAAAAATTAATTCGGCATCTTCTAATGCGTATTAACGGTAAACTTTATATGATTTTAAACACAATAATAAATAAAAGAATGTCGCATTTTTTCAATCAATTGACATATTTTACATACCCCATCTTTAATTGATTTACGTGATAAATTGCCCAAGAGTCAACTAGTGAGAAACTGAGATGAAATGAGTTACAATATGAAATACACACACACACACACACACACACACACACACACACACAGGAAACTGATGAGCAAAGAAACAAAATCCCGACAAGAAACACAACGTAAACAGCTGGAACTCACCCGATTACGCAGATTTCAAAACCCCACAACAAGCTGATGCTTTCACTCTCTGAGCGCTCCATGCTCACGGCATGAGACAGTGACTGAGATAAACTACACACACACAAACACACACATGGACACACACACACACACACACACACCCCTCATTGTTCTGCCTCCACATTCGAGGTCAGGATTAACGGTACTTCCTGTGGAAAATGAGGGCCGAGTCCAAAGACAAACATCACAACATCAGGAAGCTCAGAGGTGGATCTCCTCACTGCACTCATCCTCCTGTCCCTCATCTATCTCACGCTTTTATTCTTCTTTCTGCTTCCTGTCTACCTTTTCCCATGTTTCTCCATTAGTTTTCCTCCTTTTTGTCCTCCAGGAGTTCAGAAGCAGGCTGAGAGACGATCAGACCCGAGACGGATGATGAGATTCTGCTCGCACGCGCCGGTGTCATTTGGATCGTGTGCGAAAATCACAAGGAAAACGAATAACAAGAAAAAGAAAAGTGCCGTGTGTGTGTTTTATATAAATCAGCAGGATGTGATTAACACACAAATATTAATAATAGAGTAGAACAAATTCATACGATTCTTGTAATTAACAAGAAAGATAGTATGAAGTGCGTTCAAGTCAAACCGGGACTTGCGGTGATATTCCTAAAGAAGGCCGTACGTCCGTGAATGACGATCCCGGTCGAGGTGACTCGGAGCCTCACTGCAGTCGTTCCCGTAAACATTCGGCGAGAGGAACGCCTGATCCTTCAAACATCAACAGGTAACTTGCGGAAGAGACGCATCTGTGTTGTGTGTGAACTGTACACACAATCGTACACCAACACCACTTGCACATCACAGGAACTGGAACGGCTGGGAATTAACGCCACGTCCCCTGACCTCACTCCACATGTTTGCGACATTAAAGGAGTTCCTGGGAGGCCGGCGTTTCCGACATGAAGCAGGCAGTCCGGTCGTGACTCTCAGATGAAGATGGCGATCACACAAGGGATAAAAATTTTTTTAAAAGACTCAAATCAAAAGATATCGTTTTTAAGCAATTAAATCTAAACCAAAATCTTGATTAATTATAACCAAAAAAGTTAAAAGAAAATCCAAACTTTGCGTTAAACTAAAAAAACCAAACACACTTGTGAGTTCCACATCAGGCTGGTAAAATGGGAAAAAGGCAGATACAAATTTTAAGGAAAATTATTTCTTCCATTAAGAGGATTTACATCGAAGAAAAGCGATTGTGAAAGCTCACGTTATCAAAATGTCAACGTCATGGTCCTATTTCTGACGCGCAAAATTGAAGTGGACGGCGACGTGGCCCTAAATACCAGGAAACGACCTTATACGGTGCTACATAAAGGCACGGACAAGCTAACGATCGGTACGTTAACGGCACGGAGAACAACAATGACTTATAAATAGCTGTAAGTTACAGTATGCTACGCGCGTCTGCAGAGAGACAGAGAGACGTTCATATTGTCCCTTTCAAACCCACCTGTATTGAGTCACATCCTCCGTGTTCACAGGCCGCAATTTAACCGAAATGGTTTCTGTTTTCCTGTGGAATTTGAGAGGCTTGTGCAAAACCAGCCCCGCCTCCACATTCATAACAAATGGGTGTGTGTGTGTGTGTGTGTGTTCATACTGCAGAAGGACCAAACCACTAAAGGTCCTCATAATAACATGAACCAGAATGTCCCCACAATCACCAGGTCCGCACAGAAAACCTGTTTTTTTTTTTACAGCTCACTGAGCTGCAAACTGATTAGTTTAAATAAATAAATAAATAAAAAGTTTACTTTATTTAGATATTACGTTATAACACACAGCATTAACTAGCTACTTTTAACACAGTGCAGTATCATTAGTTCAGTGGAAGGTCCTCGCAAAGACAGAAAAGCCTGTATGTGTGTGTGAATGTGTGTTTAAAAAAAAAAACCCTTTCCAAATCTAGATTGGAATCTGATTGAATTTTTTTCGTGAGATACTCGAACCCCACACACCCCGTTCGTCTGGACGACTGATACGGTCGAGGCTCGGGCGTTTCCGCACAGCAGCTGTTAGGCGAGGTTGTATTTTCCAGCAATGTGTCGGAAAACACAAGGACATGATGGACAGAATAAAAGAGGGAGAGAAATTGAAAAAAAAGAAAAAAATTAAAAAAGAAAAACAGCTTGTCTAATGAGGCTAAATACAATATGCTGAGACCAAAACATTTTATTTATTTATTTTTTCGCACCATGTTGCGTGTGCATAGTGGGGTGCAACATGTGCATCTCTTTTGGTGTTTGCACAGGGGAGAAAAAAAAATCTAGCTTTCTGAACGGAATTTCAGAGAACAGAATTTACAAAGAATTTATTTTTACAAGCTTTTTTTTTTATATCATTATGATGATTTCTGTACTAATATTATACAAATAACACTCCGTGTTTTTACATTCTTTGTTACAATATTCTGATAAGTGTAAGTCCACAAGCAGCGATGATGGGGTCCAGGCACTGAACTGCAAATTTGCTGGTAAAAAAAAAAAAAAAAAACGCCTGTTCCTGCCACCGCTGGTTCTCTCCAGCATTTAGTCATCAGACGTCAGAATTTCATTTAATATACCAAATTATATATATATATATATATATATATATATAAACAGGGTGATATATCTAAACTGGCTCATTCTAAGAGCTGCATATGTTGGTGTTTTTATGACGTGATGCTCTCTGTTGTATCGTTAATGTATATTTAGAAAGGATTATAAAAAATTTAAAAAATTGAACAATAAAAAAAGAAGGAAAAAGATCCTCCAACACGACACATGTCAAGGAGTTTGAAGTAAAAATGTGGAATAATTATTAGAAAATGAAAATCAAAATAGCATACCAGCATTCATCTAAATTAATTTCACTTTGATCACTAACATAAATGTTTTTTTTTTTTGTTTGTTTTTTTTTAATCCATGAATTCATAGTAAAAATAATTATTGTTCATCACAGAATCTAAAAGGTTGGTTGGTTCTGATTCGGTGAACCTGCTCTCATAATATAATACATAGTCACCAGGGTTATAAGCGCTATGCAAATAAAACTGCAGTTTGTCCTGCTATAAACTCGGTGAGACGAAATGCTCAGCGCCTGTCTGTCACGACTTTAATTACACCTCGCTAAGGGTTCGCACCGTGACGGTGTCACACGTCCACTCCGGCTCTGAGCTCACTTCTTGCATTAGCATACGGTCATGCTAACGTCATCTCGCGGGGTGCTGTGACAGGGGCTTAGCGCACGCATTCCACAAACGGCGGTCCTGATGAGACACATCGATCAATCAGGCTCGGAGTGGAAAATGAGCGTCTAACAGAGCGAGGTTATTTCCCCCTCCGTCACCTTCTGTTACTGAGGAGAGACACCGCGCCCGGGCTCCTCTGGAGCGCGAGATGGACGTTAGGGATGAAAACTGTGACTTTTACTGAAATCTCAAACAGGGAGGAGCTGCAAAGAAGTCAGGCAGCATACATGAGGGGGCAGGACGGCTCGATGCTAACGGCTCCATGCTAACACATGGCATCTACAGTACCGTATGCAGGCCAGATCAAACCAGATCACAATACTGCCGGACAAGAAAGAAAAAAAAAAGTACACAGCGTATGATGCGTGAAATACTTAAACAGCTACATGCAGAGCTAATTCCTACTGGCCCGTAACACAGAGGTTTCACAAAATAACAGGTCAAAGTTCACCTACATATACAGTATGTAAATTGTGGCAACGCCATGTCCGATAGCTAGAACAGCTCTCCAGGTGGGAGGGGCATACTTTGTCTCTCCTGTCAATCACAGCAACACTAGCCAATCATGAGCATGTGAGTATTCGTGCATGTTGAAGAGGGTGAACAGCGCTTTCCACTGAGTTTGTTACATCGTCAGACATACGGCTATTGTTGTACATCCATGTCCGTGAAATTCAGTCGCATTTAAAGGCGTAGCTTTATGGAGAGCAGAAAGACGACAGAACGGAAGAAGGAAGGAAGTATTTGATTGGTATCTTAGCGGAGAGGATTTTTATGAACCGAAAAAAGACGATGCGCGAGATCCAGACCAGAAGGGGGCGACACTGAAACCTCGTGGATGCCAACCACCAAAAAAAGAAGAGCGGAACCTGAGACTAAACGAGTAAATGTTATGTTCTTTATGAAGAACAGAAACGAGAATCAACCAAATTTCATTACCCGCCCTTTGGGTGTATTAACTTAACGAAGAAATGAGCGTAGCTCCGCCCCCAACTGCATCTTATTCATGAACACAAACCTCTATCGGTGTTTTACCGCTCATGTGAAACACAGAAGTCTCCAGCGAGCATGTCACTGGGGTTTCTGAAAGTGTTATTCAATTTTCTTTCTTCTTTTTCTTGATCAAACAAAACCTCCTCCTCCTTTTTCAAGAACTCAAAGATCCCACGCATTAATGAGGAAGTGAAGCCGGGGAGAGGAGGCGAGGAGCAATCGCCGTCACGGTCATTATGTCTCGACGTCCCGAGCTGATTTATTGCGTCCAAAAAGAGGCGTGTGAGCAAAAAACCTGGCTCATTACCATGAATCCATTTCCCACGATAATGATCCAGCACAACGCAGGCAGTCAGTTTTATGGGGACGTATTAAAAGCCGCGAGCGCGGGAGAGGATTAAATAAAGTCGAGATTAAATTAATCTGATACAGTAAAGTGCTTAAGATGAAATATTACCACCACAGCGCCGATGGTCGGGAGGTGTTGATTAATTCCCTGCAACAGCAGCCCTGACCATGTCAACGCACTCGCTCTGGTGCGTCGTGGTTTCCATAGCAACGGCTCATCCGGAGCGTCTCATACAGCAGACGCTTCGCTGAGAATAAATAGACTTTTTCCCCAAATTATTTTTAAATTGTTTTCATTTGAGGATGTGCTAAAGTAAAACCTTTATGGAAGGAGTCTCCAGTCTGAGTCCCTCTTTAAAAGGTTAAACCACGCCAGGCTACACATACGGTTAATAAAAGAAAACAAAGTGTGTGATTAATCTGTACAGTACAGGATCCTGTCGACTATGAGGAATAAACCGCTCCATCACCTCGCTGTTATTGCAAAAGTTCAACAACGACTTCAGTTTGTCGCTCATGACTTTTCCTTCCCGTAACACTAATGACGTGCGATGAGCTTCTTTGAGATACGAAACGTGTGAAAGAGGAGACACTCACAGTTCCTGCACGAAGAAATCCGTGTTCTCCGGAGATATCTGACCCGTCACGGGATGCCGGAACGCCGTCGTTCCCTGGTTGTGGCTGGAAGAGAAGAGAGAGAGAGAGAGAGAGAGAGAGAGGCGATGATGAGAAGCGATACACGAGGAGAGACGACGCGAGCAATCACTCATGACTCGCTCGCGTGTTGTGGTCATGCATTCCGCAGGAACACACCAGGAGCGCGGACGAGTTTCCCAGCGCGGTGCAGAATGTGGAATGGGCCCGAGGCCAGAACACAGAGCGCCGAGCTCAGCACTAAACTCGGCAGCGGCACTGGAACTTTATTGATTTTAATTATATCGGGGTCAGACGTGGCGTTACCCTCGCCATCGAGAGACTGACACAGGTTTTTGGAGACGATGAAAAAGGGGGGAAAAAAAGTAAATGAATAAATCCATCATCTTGTTAGTGTGGGACGTTCGGTGTTGGTTTTTCTACACCGAGAGAGTCTTGTGCGTAGTAAAGTGGAACTGAGACACACGGAATAGCGAACGATGAAAGTGCTGCACATTAAGCATGAGCGGACATTAGCACTTGTCTTTACTGTAGTTTTTAATTATAAGGAAATTACACTCAGTAATGAACTCTAATCCATTAATCATCATTATTCATCATAATCCTGTAATCAGCCAGAAATGTAACATTTAACAGAGGAGATTCAAAAGTTATCGGCAATTTAGGGGGGAAAAAAAGGAATAAATGAGTTTGTGTAGCTGAATTTTATTTTAAAAATCTAAATAAATATCATTCATTTATGTACCAGTAAGATATTGCATTTTAACACAATATGTTTTATCTAGAACTGCTGGAAATAGGTATATTAACCACACACACACACACACACACACACACACACACACACACACGGATTGAAAAGGTTGGGGAAAGTTGCACAGAGACATAACCAGAGATTACCGACTGCAAAAGCGTCTCAATATCCACTATCTCTACACACAAACACGCGACCAGTCAAAAGTTTGGACGCCCCTTCTAACTCCATGGTCTTTCCTGGCTTTTATTTCTTTCTACACTGTAAAATCCCATTCGATTGAATTCAGTTTTATTTATATAGCGCTTTTAACAACGGTCAATGTCTCAAAGCAGCAGTGTCAAAAAAAGAAAACGAAAATGACGGGAATGTGTGTGAGCAAGTGAAACTGTGTACTGTATATAGAGCACAGCGATCAGATGGTCCCTGGTGAGCGAGCCGAGGGCGACGGTGCCGAGGGAAAAAACTCCCAGGAACCGGACTCGACAGGGAACCCATCCTCATCTGGGTGACAACGGAGAGCAGGAAGAGTCCAGTTCAGTTCAGCACCAGGATGAGTCAGAGGGCACTGGGTTTGGGGGAAAGGGGGGGGGGGAAGGGGTGAAGGAGCAGCGTAGCTCCAAACCAACATCATGCAGAATCCAGCTGGAGCTGCTGCGTCTCTGGATGGCTCAGGATCCTCGCGAAACAACACTGAAGGCGTTTCTATATAACGCACAGTAATCTCCTCTGGACAGTTGATTGATATTGAGATGTTTATCTGCTCCTTCTGCTCTGTAAAGCTGCATAACGGCTCTAATCCGAGGTGCTGCTTGAGGTTAATTGGTGATTTCCGAGGCTGGTGACTCTAAATGGACTTCGCTAAGTTCTGGTCTCGCTTTCCTGGGAAGGTCTTCATGAGAGACAGAAAAGAGATAAAGATTTCATGTGCACTTCTGCAAGAAGCTTTCTGTAGATCGATCACTATGTACTGCTTGTATCTTCATTAACGAGTGGAGCTAATAGATTTCAGACTAATGCGCTCAAACACATTGTGTATGACCTGCGAGTTTGGAGAATGCGGCAGGATCTCGGGATATGCGAGTAATCCGCTCCGGAGGCGAGTTCTTAAGGTGAAACGTCCAATTTACGAAAAGCCATATTTTCATACGGAATAATGTAAATGCAGAGAATCCGGGTCTGGCCACCCAAAAATAGCACCAATATTACCCGTTTCAAACACTATAATAATGTTCAAAACATTCAGAAAAGAAATGTAAAAGAAGTAAAAATTGTATATATATATATATATGAAATAAACAGACGTTAAACCTCACTTAAGCTTAATTTATGCTTCCTCTCTGCTTTAAAGCCCAAACTGGAAGCGGTTCACTTTTCCTCTTGTTCCTGGGACCCGTGATGCTGCGTCCTCAATAAATCTTACTCAAAACGCAAAAAAAAAAAAAAAAAAACAGTTCAGTCTATTTTCAACCTGTTTTTATCTGCGCTGAGAGTCCGGGGCTCTTCAGTGTGACGTGTGAGTTAGACTGTGCAGCGGGTCTGAAGAGGCTCTCGACCCCGTGCTCGAGTTATCACCTGCACCCAGCTGGAACACCGCCAGCCTGATTATGAGAGAGAGACCTGACTGTCTGGTGAGCGCTGAATCACCAACAAGCGATTAGTCGTTTAAACTCTCAGGCTGAGTGAACACACACACACACACACACACACACACACACACACACACACACACACACACAAGCATTTATGCCTTAATCATCCGCACATGAAGCGTGAAAGGAAAAACATCCCAAGCTCAACACCCCTTCCTTAACACACACACACACACACTCCACCTCCTGCGTCGCCGCGGAGACCGAGCTGTCAAACACTCCCCACGGCACCGCATGACCGAGTGTGTCAGTCTGGAAATAGTCTGTCATTCTCACAGGAATGTCGCTCGGCACTACATTACCACATATGGCCATGAAGCATGTCACAGGCACCTGATCCAGATAACACGCTATTAACACGCGGTCCGCCGGGAGCGGGGCTCCCATTTAACACACGTGCAGAGAAGGATGGGGAAACACCTCATCACGGTTCTCTTCTGCATGTGTAATGTTCCAGTATTTTGAAGACGTATGAGACTTTTATGGGGGCACGTACGCGCGGCGGTGGCGGCTCACCGGACTACTGAACGGAAGGTTGTGGGTTCAAGCCTCAGCACCGCCAGACTGCCACTGTTGAAGTCTTAAACAAGGCCCTTAACCTAAATCTGCTCCAGGGGGCGCTGTATCCAGGGGGCTGACCCCGCCCTCTGACAACCGGCTTCCTAACAAACAATAATACTTTCACTTTGATGTAAAGGAAATGAATATAACCCGAAGTTTGTTACGCATGTTAGCGTTCGGGGGGGAAAATCATTTCATCGATGTGTCGCGATTTCTTCGTCTGGCAATTTGAGAATCTCCACACTGAACAGATTTTCATTTTTTCATTCCATTTTTGCAGTTCCTCTATAATCCTACAGGGGGCGCGCTCTAAACAGGCAGCAGAGCGTCCTGTGCGGTAGAAGCTAATTATTCCGATTCATATCATTGTTTATTGTGATTATTACATAAAAAAAAAAAACAATACAGCATCAGAATACTTACAGAATCACAAAGCAAATGGAATCAGCACCTGGGTATCGCGATAATATCGTATCAGTTGGTCCCTGGTTATTCCCGTCCCTGATTCACTTACTCATCCTGTATACACAAGGCGGGGTACACCCAGGATGTGCCAGTCCACTGGGCCCAAGCACACACACACTCATTCACACACTAACAGCAATTTGGAAACACCAAAGTTAACCCAATCTGCATATCTGTTATGAGACTTAACTGTGGGAGGAAACCGGAGTATGTGGAGGAAACCCACCAAGCACGGGGAGAACATGCGAACAAGCGTCAGATTAAAGTTACTTAATTACGATGCCATGCAAATCCGATCTGACCAGAATAACAGAATTGAGCAGTAATGTGAACATAACCGTAAAAAGCTGATTCAGGTATGAAATGTGAAGGGAAAAAAAAAGAATGAATATTCCTCGATCAGTGGTTAAAGCGCTCGCCTTATCATCAGGAGATCGCGAGTTCGATTCCCAGGTGGTGCTGTAGCCTGTCGTAGCCGGAGGTCCGGAGAGAGCTGATTGGCCGAGCTCTCTCAGAGGGGAGGGACGAGAGGTACTTAGCGCTCCCACATTAATCACGGCTCTACAGCCAGTCAGGGGCGTCTGTGAGCTCGCGCGAGCGAAAAGTGCGGATAGCGCCGTCCTCCGAGTGTCTGACTCCGCCCCCAACGGTGCGCGAGCGAGCAGTTCGAAAAGATGCGGTCGGCTGGCGTCACGTGGTTCGGAGGAAATAATCTTCAGCCCTCCCGGCTGAGTGGTAGTAGTAACGTAATGTGGAGCCCCCTAGTGACGGGGAGGAATCGGACACGACTAAATTAGGGAGAAAATCGGGGAAGAAAAAAAAAAAAAAAAAAAAGATTTAGATTTACATACTTGATTCGTACTTGAGTCTTGATTTGTATTAATGGAATAAATAAATACTAGTCAGTCACTAGTGTATATGTATTAGTATATAAAGAGAAGTTCATTCCAGCATGATCTGAAATTGTCAGTTTAAAATCGATTGTTCAAAATTAGTTTTAAAAAGCAGCAGTTCCACCGGACGAGGTTTCTCAGACCGGCTCACATTTACTCATCATTCAGGCATGAATGTGATTCAGGGGAGACGGAGAGACAACGAGGTTGAGGAACCGCTGAGGCGACTCCGTTTGTCCGTGCACACGTTAGGAGGTGTCACATTTTAGTACGATAAAAATAACGCAAAGCAAAAGTCATGAAGCAAAAAATAAAATGAATGAATTAAATGAACGAATCGTTTGTGAGTCGCGTCCCGACGCTGTACAGACACCCTGCGTTATCCCGTGATGTCATTATAGCACTGAATACATTAACACACACTCCGCAAAGAGAAACACGTTGAACAGGTTTCACCAAATGTTTGCTCATAACGACTCAGGGCTTCCCTTGAGTTAATCTCTGCACATAAATCCTGAGATAATCATCAGCACACACACTCACACACACTCACACACACTGTCGCTTCCTGCAGCCTCACTGCTGTAAACTGTAAACACCCACATCCACAGGGACGCTTCATCACGGCCGCACTCTCAAGCTTCATCCTTCATCCTCAACCTGTAGGTTCATAACACGACAGCGTTGTTCTGTGCCTGGACCTCCACGTGAAACACCTGAGAGAGGCAAACGTGGAGCAAAAAGTATTTAAATTTCCCCCTGAGCAGATTCAACACAGTTTCCACCCAATAACGTTGCCAGAAACACTGATTATACATGAATATGCAAATTAGAAACCGCACGCAATTCCTAGCGCCAACGCTAACAGACGCTAAAAACAGACAAAAAAAAAAAAAACAAGCAAGTAAATCTCTGTTCATTAAAGGTCCCGTATTTTACTATTCCTTTAACAATTTTAAGTGGTTAAGGCCGTCAGAATACGGATCAGAAGGTCTCAGGTTCGAACCCCAGCACCGGCGTTGGATCTCTGAACAAGAGGCCTTTAACCCTCAACTGCTGAACGAGATAAAAGTGTCAGTTGCTCTGGATGAGGTGCTGCAGTGTGAACGTCTCAGAGTGTGTGTGTGTGTGTGTGTGTGTGTGTTTCACTCCTCGTCCAAATGCACTGTTTCAGTGTTTATGCAAATGATGTCCTGTTGAGACACGCCCACTCCAGAGAACAGCAGGGCTGAGCGGGATGGGATCTTTTTTGGATCTTATCTTATATGAGGTCATATTAGGGGGAAAGATTTCTTTTGATTTGCTTGTTTAAGCCTCGGTCAGAAATACTTTAAAAAAAAAATTTTTTTTTAAACAAAGAACGTTTTGTCTTCGGTTTCTGAACACCTAAACATGACCTAAAAAGTAACACTTGTACAACAGCTGCCCTTTAAAGAGCAAAACCTACATCCTGATTTCTATGAACAGATCTCTGTTGGTAAACGGGCTCTGTTCATAAAATTCCACTAAATGATATTCTCACAGTGTCATTAGACTGCACGAGTGGCATTTTGGGATCAGCGTCTGGATATATGTTTGTTTGTTTGTTTGTTTGTTTTGCAGTAATTTATTTAATAGCAGGCAAACCTGTGACATTATAAAACAGGACGGAATCACCATCAAGCACAAGCAACAGCGTTTGGGACGTAATTCTGCGAGAAATCCGAAAAAAAAAAAAAATTATATATATATATTTAAAAAAATCTTTTTACTATTTCTCAGAGCTCATCATCTCGGCTCGGGAAAAATAAAAAGGTCTCGGGATCTTAAAAATAAAAAGGTACTGCGACCAACAGGGACAAGACCAACACACAACACCATTCAAATTATTCCCAAACACCAGCCAATACACACACCGCCTCCACCACAACACACTCCTCTCTTACACAAGTTCCCTTTAGTACTCCATCCATCCATCCATCTCTACCTGCGTGGAGCAGACGTGAGTAAATCAGAGCGGCACCGCTCCCTCCGTCCGTCCCGCACGCTGCATTTCCTGCCGTCTCCGTGTAAAATCCGGCGACCTGATGCCTCGTCTTCATCTCTCATCCTCCTCCAGTCCTCCTGGCAGCCGGTCAGACCGAACGCTTTTGGTTTTTGTCGCCGCATTACTTCTGAACTATTTGTCACGGAATCCACTCGTCCTTTCAGAAGGAGCGCAGACGCCGTTTGTTTGACTGCAGGAGCAGCGCAGCTCGTTCCGCAGGTCCGACGTTCACCTTATGCTTTTGGTCTTTTTTTTTTTTTTGTCTTGTTTTTTGTTTTTTTTCCTTACGTTCAATCACAAGCAGTTAAGTCGAGCGTTAATCGATTCATCTCTCGAGCAAGCAGTGGCTTCATGAGAACATTCGAGGCATAGAGTGTGTACACTTCTGTAAACTTTTAACACTAGAGAAAAACAAAGCTCAGTTAATAAACACTTTGAGTAAAATGAATACGCTCGAGATTTGTGCTTTCAAACATGCCATCGAGAGCGAACCACCAATTACAAAGCTGAGCTTACACAAATACCACGTCTGTCATTACACACACACACACACACACACACACACTCTGACATTTTACTCTGACAAAAGACAACACAGCATCCGTCACATGACTAGTGCACTCCCTGTTTCACAGACCAACCCATTTTATTACAGTTTGTTGTTTAAAATCAAGAAATTAAATATAGTTGCAAAGCAGCGACGCTCGGGCCCAAGCACCTCGTGCCATCGCCGCCCGCGCACGACACACTAATACACATTCTCTACCACCTCCATCACAACACACTCTTCTTTTACACGACGCCTAAATTACTGTAATACAATTAATGCAGTTTCCCTAATTTCTTATTATTTTTATTTTTTTACACGGACCTGTGATAGGCAGAATAAACGTGTGACACTGTTGATGCAGTTTATTTATTTTTTTTCTGTAAGGAGCCTCCAGTCTGAGCGATAAAGCTCATGTTATACTTTCTTTCTATGCTTTCATACTGTGGTAAAGTTTCTATGAAGTCTCGAACCGTAAGCACACACACTCCTCTTTACGCTTCCTGAATACTCCGGATTAAAGAGCGCTCAGCAGACGTGGTGTAATCAGGAGGTCGTGTAATTACACCACGCTCGCACTCCAAAGCGCCGACGTGAGCTTCCGCGTAGGAGCCAAAGAACACTTCTCTCTTCTTTTTTTTTTTTTTTTAAACGAATGCCAAAATCCAGGCCACGGAGCCTTTTAGAAATGCAATAAGATCGCTGGTGGCTTCATCGCTTCGCTTTCTGGCTCGTGTTAAAATCACGTCCGCTTGGTGATCAAATGAGGTGAACGCGAAGAAACCGGGAGATCCGATCAGAGGAAGGTCAATGCCGGTGGAATACAGCGAGTTTCGGGTGTTCCTCGTCACACAGCGAGCGTTTCGTCAGAGGTGAGGGCTGAACCACGAAAACCCGAGTCCAAGGGTCAGTTAGCGGCGGAGCACGGCAAACACAACGGCGCGCGGGCGAATCCTTATCAAGCGCCCTCGAGTTACGGTGCTCGTCGGCGCTCGGCGTCAAGGTCCTCAGCAAAGGAAAGAGCCGGGACGTTAGCAGTGCCATTACTTTTACACGCTGGTGTTACAGGACAGACTAAAGCTTAATTCATGCCGTGGGAAACCACACGAGAAGTCCAGCGCCTCTTTCTGACGCTTTAACAGAACAACAACATGTCACGTACTTTATTCGGGTTGTACAGCAAATACATGCAGCGTTCAAGTCAAACCAAGACTTGCATGAATAATCTTGACTAATCATTAACTGATTCATTTCTGAACGTAACGAACTGAAGGATTAGTGACGGAAAATTAGCGTCTGGCGTAGTATTTCTCTGTAGCTCACATGTCTATTAACTGTTCGCCACAAGAGGCGCACCTGCAGTTCCGGCAGCGCACAGTATACGCATCGTATGAAGGACATTCAAGTCAAACCGGGACTCGTGATGAGATTTCACTGATCGGAGTCTGAGCGACGGTAACCGTGCAGACGTTTTAAAGTGGTCCGTACGTCCATGAGCGATCGTGTAAACTCTTTCCTGTTGCACCACGCGAAACTTTTCAAGCTGCTAACGACTCTCCTGAACTCGACCCGGCTTTCCAGATCATATTATATGTATGTAAAATACAAAAAAAAAAAAAAAGTCAATAGTCAGTTAATCATGATGAATCAATAAATACGCATCTCGAGTCGAGTCGGCACGGCGGCGTAGCGGTTAGCACTTGCACCTCCAGGGTCAGGGGTCGATTCCCGCCTCTGTGTGTGCAGTATGAGTTTGTATGCCCCGCCCCCCTCCGCTCGCTTGGGGGGGGGTTTCCTCGGGGTACTCCGGTTTCCTCCCACAGTCTTAGCGGTGTGTGAATGAGTGTGTACGGGTTAAGCGGTGTAGACGCCGATGATGACGATGACACCTCCGACAGCTAAGCGATGTTTGGAGTGTGTGAGCATTACACTACTTTCGTATGATCGTACAGCTCGGGTGAAGAATCTCAAGCGGCTTTACTGGAGTAAAGAATATAGAAACATTTAAGCCCCTCGTCTGCCTCGTCTGCTCCCGTGTCCTCGGCTCACCTGAGACGAAGCGCTGGTTATCTACTTCCTCCTGCTCTCATGCTGAAGGTGTGTGTGTGTGTGTGTGTGTGTGTGTGATCGTCCAGATGTTGATAAAAAAAAAAATAATAAAAAAAACGCTGAAACGTCAAACGCCGTGAAGTATCCGGATAATCAGATAAAAAAAGGAGATCTGGGATGGTAGTCGCCACCACGAGCGGAGCGCGGCGGCTCTGCTGCAGCGTTTATCAGACGGGATAAGATCCTCCTCCTCCTCCTCCTCCTCCACGACCTCCTCAGTCCAGCAATGACGAGGTCACTCAGGAGGCAGGGACTCGACCGGGGGAGGAAGTACGCTTCATAAAAAAACAGAGAGTGTTTCGCTTGGGCTCACACCACTCTGGCACTAACACACACACACACACACACACACACACACACACACACACACAGGTCCTATCGTATCACTTCACTCTACAAACTTTCCACCTTACAGCGCACAAGCTCCCAAAGGGCCGCGGCTATTTTTACCGTATCGACATACCAGCGTTTCCCTCCTGCCGCTTCACAGCTGTGACACTTTTCTGGTTTCAGTGTAGAAAAAAAAAAAAAAAACACATATTTTGTGTGTGAACTTTGCCAGGACGAGATTCCCGACAGCATCGCGCACCGAGTTCAGTTTCAGGGTAACTTCCTACGCAATCTGATCACATGACTCAAGAATTTAACCGCAGCTTGGGGTTTGTGCTGTAACTCGACCCACCTGATGCGGCGTTCACGTCCCAGACATGTCACGCCTGCTCGCGGGCTTTGAGCTCGTAAACACCCTGAGGGAATGACCTCATCGGTGCAGCAGAGATAAGACCATGTGACACGCTGTTATTTATTCACCGCCAGAGCAAATATTTAGCCCAGATATCTAACTACGAGCGCCGACGGTTAAGAACCTCTGGAACCGTTTTGTTTTATTATTGAGATTAGAACTAATTGTGATTTCCTTTTCATTAGAACTATGGCTTAATTCATAAATAAATCAATAAACAAGGATAATATACAAACATAAAGTCTGTTCAATTTACTGACTTTTGCCTTCTTCAAGATCTGGGAGCCTTGTTTGGCCCTTTGTTTCTTAATCCAGTAGTAATATTATTCCTGCTTGTTTACTTATTTGTTGACTAATTTATCTATGTATTTATTTATCTTCTTTCTTTTGTATACTCCCATGTTCATGTACTGTATGTGATGTGCTATTGTTTTGTTTTTTTTTATTTAGAAAATTTACATTAAAATATATATTTTTTAAAGTGTACGCAACTTAAAACCTCCATGGTTCAGGTTCAATTCCCACCTCTGGGTGTGTTTGCATGGAGTTTGTATGTTCTCCATGTGCTTGGTGGGTTTCCTCTTGGTACTCTAGTTTCCTCCCACAGTCCAAAAACATGCATGTGTGTATACACGCCTTGTGCCCCAGAGAGGGAGGAGGAGTGTTGCTGTGTAAAACGAGGCGAGGGAAGGTGCTAATTCCACACACACACACACACACACACACACACACACACACACACAGAGCCTGCGCGCACCAACGGAAACACTTATCTGTCGGGATTTATTTGTACTTTTTTTTTAAAAGGTAAAGTGCAAATTTATTTGTTTTATTTTCATTTTATAGATTGTATTCATTATTTTTATGTATTTATTTTTTGGGGCTGTGGAACGAATAATTAGAGTTTTCATTATTTCTTAAGGGAAATGGTGATTTGGTTTACGAGTGTTTTGGAACATGAGCCCACTTCCGGAACGAATTATGCTCGTAATCCAAGGTTCCAATGTGTGTGTGTGTGTGTGTGTGTGTGTGTGTGTATATATATGGTATATAATAATAATAATTAAAAAAAAACTTAATCCAGAACATCTAGAGTGGAACCTCAAATATTTTGGCAAATTATATTGGAGCAAAAGTTCACAAAACTAAATCAAGTTTCCCTGATGGGGTTATTAATATAATAATGTTATAATAGCGTAACCCAGTGTCATGAGTTTCTAAACAGGCTTTATAAGGGAAATAAGAAGTTTACCTCTGCATAATATAATGTGTTAATATAAATTCAATCAATTAAAGCGGAATTTTAATGACATTGTTTTTGTAATCAGATTTTAAACCGTGTTAATTATCCGCTGAAGCGTCTAAATTAAAAATAAACCTGCTGAACAGACGAGCAGGGCGAGAAGGGGAAGGATTGTTTTTATTGTCCGAGTGAGACGCTCACTCTCTAAACACAATCTCTTACAAATCAACACTATCCACTCTCCAGTAAACATCATCACACACACACACACACACACACACACACACACACACTTCGTCCTGGTCTTCTTCCCACTGCTGTGGCTTGAACGCTGATGCTGAGGAGTTGTTTTCTTGCTTTTTCTCTCTGCACCCTCTCAGCCAGTCCACCAGTAGAGACTGCTCTTTACCCATCAGTAACACACCTCGTCATCTCATGACATCATCACCTTGCCCTTTTCCCCTTTCTGCTTTCTGAATGACCTCCACAGCTCGCCCCTGCAAAGAACTGCAATTTGGTGGCTCGATCGTCCTGAAACATGCCGAGCATGGACTCGCATCAGCGCAACATTAAAACCGCCTGCCTGGTGTAGGTCCAAAACAGCCCTGAGGAGACGCGGCCTGGACTCCACTGGTCCTCTGAAGGTGTGTGTGGTATGCGGCACCGTCGGTTGCGAGAGGGGGCCTCCATGGATCGGACTTGTCTCTCCGGCACATCCCACAGACGCTCGCTCGGACTGAGATCTGGAGAATGCGCAGGTCGGGTCAGCACTTCAAAGTCTTTGTCATGTTCCTCAAACTATTCGAGATCGATGTGTGCAGTGTGTCGCGTCACATCATGCGGCTGAAAGACACCGCTGTCATCAGGGAACACCATTTCCATGAAGGGGTGTAACTCGGTCCGTGACAATGTTTATTTAGCTGGTGTCAAAGTCCAGTCCGTGGCACCTTGAAACTTTTTCACATCAGGGTCCAGGGATCGTTCCTGAGAACGCTTGCCCTCAAAGTCTGGTTCATTTTGATCAGTGAAAATGCAAGTGTCCTGCACTCGGAGACGGCGCCCGAGTCCACTGGAAAAGGAGGTCCTGAGAATGATACAGCGATCTCAATCTAGTCAGATACGGAAGCCGATCCTGAACAGGAAAGTGCACGTGACATCATCAGAAATCCCAGTGTGTATGGCCTCCGAGTGGCGCAGTGGTAAAAGCGCTCGCCCTATCATACGGAGATCGCTAGTGCGAATCCCGGGTGATGCTGTAACCTCTCGCAGCCGGAGGTCTAGAGAGAGCTGATTGGCCGAGCTCTCTCAGAGGGGAGGGATGAGAGGTACATAGTGCTCCGACATTAATCACGGCTCTACAGCCAGTCAGGGGCGTCTGTGAGCTCGCGCAGCGGAGGGAGCGGATAGCGCCGTCCTCCGAGTGTGTTACGCCGCCCCCAACGGTGCGCGAGCGAGCAGT
>QNUK01000115.1:1680000-1800000 GCA_013621035.1 Clarias magur | reverse complement strand
TGCTCATCTAAAGCGCTGAAGTTTTAGATTCAGAAAGATTCAGAAGAACTTAAGAAAGATCATTTCTCTCAGTGAGCAAGTGAGCATGAGGATGTTTTCTTTACAGAATAGCATCATTTTATATATTTAACAACTCAGTACAGTGAATTATCAGAATGATAAGGTAGCCCACATCAAGTGGAAAAAAAAAAAAAATCCTAATAGACTACAATGTGCTGGATCAGGAGGGTTTTTTTCTTCTGTATAAGCTTCCAGTACAATCCAGCAAAAAAAAAAAAAAAAAGGCACCATTTTAGGGACTGGGGAACTTTTTCGGATCAAAGAGGCTGTAGGTGATGACTTCAGACTTCTTGTATTTTTCACATTTCTCCTAATGCACACCTCTGATATCTTTTCTAATCTGCGGGATTTCAGAATAGTGGTCTTCCTGGCTTTTCAGGCCGAACCCCGAGCTTGATGTTTCAGACCAGTGACCGTGCTGCGATACGAGTCCCGTCACACAAGTTCCCACTGCGTCCTAGAAATATCGAAGACCGCAGCAGGAACAGGGTCAAAACGGAAAAATGTGCATTCATCAGTTTCATACTACGTCCTGGCCACATTGCTGTCAGGTTCTTACCAGGCGCTCAGGACACGCTTGCTGCGTTGTCGTTGCGTCCAGCAAGTTGGTATAAATACCACAATACAAAACAAAAAAAAAAAAGTTCAGTGCTTTCATAATGAAAGAACAGTGTGAGGCATTGGATCCAGTATTTATATTCCACTCCCAGAACGTGACATCCTGTAGGCGCGCTGATATCCTGCTGCATGCTCGCCATAAACGTGGTAAGCGCAAACGTAGTCCCGACATCGTGACACCGCAATAACAGCTCCGGTCTTCCCCGTCTGCGCCGTGCTTGATGAAGAGGTGTCATCAGTTACATCGTTAACTGGTCAATGACGCCGTTAATTTGCCCTTACTAAGTTTCGCCTGCATTCCTGATCATTTACGAAGGCCTGGCTGGGTCATTGTTTAAAAGAGTGACTGTGTAAAACCTACATTAGTGTCAACCTTATCGAACTGTAATGTTGTACTAATGGTGCCGTTTGCATCGCTAAGGTTATATAGGAGCATAATTGCAGAAGCTGTAGCTCCGGTTCATACACTGCAGTTACAGAACTGCTTATTTGCTCAGAAGGTTCCTTTACTTATACAGTAGATCACACATTGGCAATAACGCCACACTATAAACTGCAGTGATGGCTTACTAAAGGAAGAACGTTTACTTGCTTTTCAATAATTATTTTAAGAAATAAAAAGCCCCATAAATCCGGGCAATTAAACTCTGGTACACAAAACTCCACACTCGTTCTGGAGGTTCATAAAAAGGAAAGAAAAAAACTCCACAGCTGAATGTAGGTAACTATTTTCGAGGCCCAGAACTGGGTCTGTGTTCATGAGTGAATAAGAAGCTACAAGCAGGTCAGCGTATAAATGCCAGCCTGGAACGCTAACTACAGCAGGACGTCTAGCACCTGCTTATTACCGCGCTTACAGACGATGCTTTTAGGTTAGCATTATGTACAAAGGAATAATGATTTATATTCTAATTGTTCTCTCGTGCTGATCTCCGCAACCGCAGATAAAAGCGTGCCAGGTGGTCCACATTCAGCAAGACGCCGCATTAATCACTGATGTCTGATGTGTCACAACACAAGACTGCTCACTGCAGTGAAGCACAAACTCATTCAGAGGAGCGGTCTGGTTAGACATTTCAATGGTCTTAATACAGTGTTCACTCAAACAAGACAGTGAGAGCCTGCTCACACCAGGGTAAGGGGTCTATATGAAGGACGTGGGGGGAGGGGCTTACATGAAGGACAGGGGGGGCGGGGGGGGTGGGGGGTTACGTACATAAAAGATCAAAAGGGGTTAAAGACAGAGGAGTTACTTTAAGACAAAGTAATTACATAAAGGACGGGGGGACTGATTGGTTGCATTAAGGACAAGGGCGTTACATAATGGACAGAGGGGTTACATACATAATGGACGAAATGGGTTCAAGACAGAAGAGCTACATTAAAACAAAATGCCTACATAACATCTGCCAAATGCCTACGGTAGATGTAGATGTAAACATACATGGGGAGTTAAATAAAGCTACAGAAAGGGTAGACGGGTTATATTAAGGACAGAGGTATTACATGAAAGACAAAGGGATGACATAAAGGACAGAGAACTTACATAAAGAACAGGGGGATTAAAATGAAAGACAAATTGGTTACATAAAGGACGGGAGGTTGCACAATGGACAAAGAAGTTACATGAAGGACAAATGGGGGACATGAAGGTAAGAGGTGCTACACAAAGGACAGAGGAGTGACAAAAAGGACAGGCAGGTTTTATAAACGAAAAAAGACAAAACAATGTATTGAGGGGTTACATGAAGGACAGGGGGTGAATAAACTACAGGCGAGTTACACAAAGGACAGAGGGGGTTACATAAAAGGATTGGGTTAAATAAAGGATAGAGGGGTTACATAACAGACAGAGGGGTTACATGAAGGACAGAGGGGGTTACAAAAAATGATGGGGTTAAATAAAGGACAGAGGGGTTACATGAAGGACAGAGGGGGTTACATAAAAGGATTGGGTTAAATAAAGGATAGAGGGGTTACATAAAAGACAGAGGGGTTACATGAAGGACAGAGGGGATTACATAAAAGGATGGGGTTAAATAAAGGACAGAGGGGTTACATGAAAGACGGGAGGGTTACATAAAAGGATGGAGTCAAATAAAGGACAGAGGGGTTACATGAAGGACATAAGGGGTTACATAAAAGGATGGGGTTAAATAAAGGACAGAGGGGTTACATGAAGGACATAGGGGGTTACATAAAAGGATGGGGTTAAATAAAGGACAGAGGGGTTACATGAAGGACATAGGGGGTTACATAAAAGGATGGGGTTAAATAAAGGACAGAGGGGTTACATGAAGGACATAGGGGGTTACATAAAAGGATGGGGTTAAATAAAGGACAGAGGGGTTACATGAAGGACATAGGGGGTTACATAAAAGGATGGGGTTAAATAAAGGACAGAGGGGTTACATGAAGGACATAGGGGATTACATAAAAGGATGGGGTTAAATAAAAGACAGAGAGGTTACATGAAGGACAGAGGGTTAACATGAAGGACAGGGGGGTAACATAAAAGGATGGGGTTAAATAAAGGACAGAGGGGTTACATGAAGGACAGAGGGTTAACATGAAGGACAAGGGGGTTACATAAAAGGATGGGGTTAAATAAAGGACAGAGGGGTTACATGAAGGACAGAGGGGTGATAAACAGGACACAGCGGTTAGATAAAGAGAAAATTGGACACATAATTTCCAGGGAGTTACCTAAACTTATTTTTCTTTTTTTTAAAGAAGGCAAAATATTTATTTTATTCTGTTCTATAATTTTTTACGTGAAGGACGTGGGGGAGGGGCTTACGTGAAGGACAGGGGGGGCGGGGGGGGGGGGGTTACGTACATAAAAGGTCAAAAGGGGTTAAAGACAGAGGAGTTACTTTAAGACAAAGTAATTACATAAAGGACGGGGGGACTGATTGGTTGCATTAAGGACAAGGGCGTTACATAATGGACAGAGGGGTTACATACATAATGGACGAAATGGGTTCAAGTCCGAAGAGCTACATTAAAACAAAATGCCTACATAACATCTGCCAAATGCCTACGGTAGATGTAGATGTAAACATACAGGGGAGTTAAACAAAGCTACAGAAAGGGTAGACGGGTTATATTAAGGACAGAGGTATTACATGAAAGACGAAGGGCTGACATAAAGGACAGAGAACTTACATAAAGAACAGGGGGATTAAATGAAAGACAAATTGGTTACATAAATGTAACCAATGTCCTTCATGTAACCCCTCTGTCCTTTATTTAACCCCATCCTTTTATGTAACCCCTTATGTCCTTCATGTAACCCCTCTGTCCTTTATTTAACCCCATCATTTTTTGTAACCCCCTCTGTCCTTAGGGGGTTACATAAAAGACTGGGGTTACAATAAAGGACAGAGGGGTTACATGAAGGACAGAGGGGTTACATGAAGGACAGAGGGGGTTACATAAAAGGATGGGGTTAAATAAAGGACAGGGGGGTTACATGAAGGACAGAGGGGTGATAAACAGGACACAGCGGTTAGATAAAGGGAAAATTGGACACATAATGTCCAGGGAGTTACCTAAACTTCTTTTTCTTTTTTTTCTTTTTTTAAAAGAACGCAAAATATTTATTTTATTCTGTTCTATAATTTTTTTATACTGGATTGTTTTATTCTTTGTCCTTTGTCATGAATTCAAGTATTGTGGAAAGTGCGATATACAAACAAATAGAGAATCCCATTAATAGTGCTTGGCCCCCAAATGATGGATATTTAAACTGCGGGGAAGAGGTGAGTCTTTGTTGCTGATGAATTACGTTTCTTGGCTTGCTTGAAACATGACAAAGTCTTTAATTAGCTCCTGCTAATGTGACTCGAGGCTTAGAAAATGTTACTGACATAAAACGAGCAAAAGCACGGCTTGTACACGCCGCTCGATCACTGCAGAGCGTGAGAGCAACACAGCAGAGTGCACATCACCTCCAAACACACAGCCATGCAGCAAAAATCATTCAGGGTAACTACTGTAGCTCCCAATAACACAATCATGTTCACTGAAGATGTGTAACGCTCCAGTGCTCTGACTGCAGCTGGGTCACAGACACATCTGGATGAAGACGTCAGGCAGGACAGCAGACACATTCAATATCTACTGCGAGCGTAAGAGCAGGCCTTTGCCCTCTTCTTATTTGAACTGAAAGGCTTTATTAGGTTATTTCTAAATCCTGTACAAGAGAAGTTTACACGACTGCAGCGGAAACACCGGAGAGCTTTTAAATGCAAATCTGTGGCGTCAGTACAAAGCAGTGAATCATGTCGGGTTTATGATGACGATGCAGCGCGGAGGTGAAGAGCTCCCGCAAAAACAAGACGCACTCATTTCGGGGAGACGCTGAGAAATTTCGACACCGAGCAATAAATCATACCCGTTTAAAACAAAGCGCTACGTAAAAAGCCTTTTAACAAACTCACCTACAGTGGAAGGTTAACCAAATTGATTCTATCATATAGGCTTGTCTAATTTCACACTGTGCTGTAATTGAGTAAAAGCACATAGGAGGAAGTGCGATACTGCCGAATATAGCATGGCTGTAATGCAACCTCAAGTGCGATATGACTTCATACAACAGACCTCATTTACTATCAACAGATCATGATTTGTTTCTTTATTTAAACAGTTATTTTGCCCGGCCCAAACATATCCTACCTAATTACCCGCGCCTGGCCGACAGTTAGCTAGCAAGCGAGCGACAGGTAGTGTGATTAACAGGAGGCGAGAGTGGTGTTAAACTCTTAGCGGTACTCTGAGGCCAAAAGACGAGAAGAATAAACCATGGAGGTGGTGGACAGTCCTGAGAAACGCACCAGATTTACTTTTTACACTTTAGAATATGGGTCGAATCCCAAACAGCATGAAATACAAATCTAGTGTGCTACATAGGGTGTATAATCCCATATTCCATACATGCACACCAAGTAGTGCCCTTGATCAGGGGTTCGAGACGCATTTGAGATTCAGCCTTGTGTTAGAAGCTAGTTAACGGTTCAGAGCCGACTCAGAAGGACTTAGAAGTGATTACTGCAGAGACGTGAGGCGTGTTGTTTATGACGACCTAGCGTGATCAGATGTGTGCTGTTGCCGAAAGTGCTTCTGTGACTGGGCGTGAATGTGGGTGTGGTCAGAGAATCCCAGCTGCTCTCTCCTCAATACTTGCCGACTCTCACCCACGCATAGTTAGTGTCATTAACCTCTGGACAACACCTGGGACACGCCCAGTCACACGTGTATATCATGGAAACAATCGCCCCAGTGCTGTTCCTGTCCATTATCACTACTTGTGGAACAAAACTAAACTGCATAATTTTGCATAACAACAACTCAATGTAAATGTATCATAACATACATCCTATCATATCATAACACCGTAATGCATTGCAACATACGGTATAGTAAGAGATTCCCGTTCCACTCCAGACTGTCTGTGCTAGCGCTAATGTTTCAGTCTAGACAGCCGTAACTAGAAACCCATAACTTCCTTTTTTTTTTTCAGATTAAGGGGTTTAAATTAGTTTGAATTCAAAGGTGCTTTTTTTAATCTCATCAAAGTCTGAATGGTGCGCACAGACACCCCTCTCTTTTTTTTAGGGTATTTGGTTAATTCCACCTGCAGAGCGACACGTAATATCGTCTGAAAGAGTGACTAATAGTGTCTAGTGAATAGTGGCGGGATTGATTTTTATTAATCGATCATCGATTGGTTTATTCAGACCAGTGATCGATATTATATCATAAAATACTGTAACATCATCTCTCTCTCTCTCTCTCTCTCTCTCATTCTCTATAGCGTTTATCCTGTACAGGACCACCGGAGGCCTGGAGTCTCCCAGGGGACTCAGCGCACGACGCGCGGTACCACCCTGTACGGGTCCCAGTACGCCGCAGGACACACAAGCGCACACTCGGCCACTACGGTGAATTCGGAAATGCCGATGAAACGAATGGACTGTTGGAGGAAACCGGAGACTGCAGAGGAAACCCACGGAGAGAGCATGCAAAATCCACACACGCACCTAATTAATTACTCCTGAACTTAAATTTACAGAAACAAAAATGAAGTGCACGAGGTGTGTATTAATTAAATAAATAAATAAATAAATAAATATATAAGTAAATAAACAAACGCATGATTACATTTAAGAATCTAACAAGCTCTTGTTCTCCAGCAGAAACTACTGTAGCGTCTTAATTTATACATTTCATTTCCGACGTGATTTATTTTCCCTTAAAGTGTAAGAGTTTAATTAATAAGCAACAAAGGTGCGTATTAAAAAAATCAGGAGCCCTGCAGCGTGTAGAGCAAAAAGCGTGCGCGGGCGCGCGGCGGAACGCCTGCAGTCAGCGTCCTGTTTAATGGCGTAGAGCGAGTGCAGAGAAACCGGAGCGACTGCGGCGCGTATCGACAGCTGCATCACGCTAACTGCAGCAGGCACCAAGAGCGCGTCTGTTATCCTCAACTTTTACTGCAGTCTCACACACTGCAGCTCGCTCTGCTGCATTACTGCAGTTCATCTTTGCAAGCTGCTTAGAGATTTGTGATTCATCCAAACTCTGATGCATGACAAATAAAACACAGGAGTAGATCTATATTTAGACCTTAACCCGCATAGGAAGCATCATAAGCTAATGATTAGATGCCGGGAAGGGTTTTTACAGCCGAGGCACAACAACCCGCTCCGGCAGCGTGGCTTTCCTGGTCATTACATTCTCCGGACAGGAACTCTGAACGGAAAGACAGAAGAATTTCCTGAATGCAGGAACACGCACACGGTCTCCTCTTTCCTCCTCTCTCCTCGGCTCGGCTCGTCTCTCGACACGCAGAGTCAGCGCTTTGGCTCGCACTCAGAGTGATCCGGAGAGACTGAGCACGTGGATCGCCGCTCTCTTCCACTCTGCCTCTGCTAGAGAACTTCACGTCTGCACACACTGGGTGGTCGAAGCTGCCGAATGCTGATGCTTCATTATCCAGCGGGTCACATTCATCATCAGGTCGTCCGCTACACCGCGAGAACAACGACGCGCTGTGCTCCGAGTGGATCGCTGCAATGTTTTGTGCTGAATTGATTTATATTTGATATATGAATTGATATATTTTTTCCATAATTAGAATATTTTTATGAATTATTATTACTAATTATGAGACATGAGTCTAACATTGGCATGGCACTGGAATTAAAAGCCCTGAGCAGCGTGACTCCTGGCTCTGACAGCTACATCAACCTCAGCTACATCACTCAAGTTCATAAACCCGCTGTGTGTCTGTAATATCAACTGACAAATGAGGATGTTTCCTTCTTTACCAAAATAAATTCAAAAACAACCACTGAACCCACGACTCATACACACGAGTGATGTCCTGTAGTCCAATCACAGACAAGACTACGCTTGACCACTTACATGCAGCGGCTCCGATCGTTTTTGTAGGAAATATTTTGGACTGGATGTTGTAATTTTGTTCCATCAATTGAGTATACAGTATGTTGCTTACAAAAAATTCAAACTATTTTGTCACAACTTGAGTGAGCAATATGAAGAAAAATAAAAAAACGATATATTATAACATATATGAGATATATTCTATGAAAAAGTGATACTTATAGAATGTCCATATAAATCCAATCTGTACCTGGGTATCGTGATAGGATCATATCGTGTGGTCCCTGATTGACATATACTGTAAACCAGTCAGATATATATACAGGTTTGCTTCCTATTAGATTTTGCAATTGTTCATTAAAATATATGAGTCATGTGATCATGGAAGGTAGCACCATTACACCGCTACAGAGAGTCCAGCTTAAACTGTGCAATTAGAGTCATAAGCATTACAGATTTCATCAGATTGGATCTTTTATTATTGTTACAATGATTCAACAATCCTCAATTTATCAAACATGCAATAATAAACATGTTTCCCTTTACACTAATCAGCCACAACATCAACTGAACAACATTGATCTTCAACTATACATCAGTAAACTGCTGACAGGATCATGAGGCTCACCCATGCCTGCAGGGACAAAAGGCCAGTCCGGTCAACCAAAGTCTGTTTATTATTACGTCTTAGATCACGTGAATCCGCATACACGTCTCTGTGAACAAGCCGTTACTATGGAAACAGTAACACACTAGAATAAGCATATTAATACTAACCTGGTGTTAATGTTACAACCGGAACCACAGAGCTACCTACTGATCAGCAACACACAGTAACTGACCAATCAGTGTAACTGACCAATCAGCAATGCACAGTAACTGACCAATCAGTGTAACTGACCAATCAGCAATGCACAGTAACTGACCAATCAGTGTAACTGACCAATCAGTAAGGCACAGTAACTGACCAATCAGTAAGGCACAGTAACTGACCAATCAGTGTAACTGACCAATCAGTAAGGCACAGTAACTGACCAATCAGTAAGGCACAGTAACTGACCAATCAGTAATGCACAGTAACTGACCAATCAGTGTAACTGACCAAACAGTAACACACAGTAACTGACTAATCAGTGTAACTGACCAATCAGTAATGCACAGTAACTGACCAATCAGTATAACGCACAGTAACTGAACAGTAAGGAACTGACCAATCAGTGTAACTGACCAATCAGCAATGCACAGTAACTGACCAATCAATGTTACCCGACCAATCAGTAAGGCACAGTAACTGACCAATCAGTAAGGCACAGTAACTGACCAATCAGTGTAACTGACCAATCAGTAAGGCACAGTAACTGACCAATCAGTGTAACTGACCAATCAGTAATGCACAGTAACTGACCAATCAGTGTAACTGACCAAACAGTAACACACAGTGTAACTGACCAATCAGTAATGCACAGTAACTGACCAATCAGTATAACTGACCAACTGAACAGTAAGGAACTGACCAATCAGTGTAACTGACCAATCAGCAATGCACAGTAACTGACCAATCAATGTTACCCGACCAATCAGTAAGGCACAGTAACTGACCAATCAGTAAGGCACAGTAACTGACCAATCAGTGTAACTGACCAATCAGTAACACACAGTAACTGACTAATCAGTGTAACTGACCAATCAGTAAGGCACAGTAACTGACCAATCAGTGTAACTGACCAATCAGTAACGCACAGTAACTGACCAACCAGTAAGGAACAGTAACTGACCAATCAGTGTAACTGACCAATCAGCAATGCACAGTAACTGACCAATCAATGTTACCCGACCAATCAGTAAGGCACAGTAACTGACCAATCAGTAAGGCACAGTAACTGACCAATCAGTGTAACTGACCAATCAGTAACACACAGTAACTGACTAATCAGTGTAACTGACCAATCAGTAAGGCACAGTAACTGACCAATCAGTGTAACTGACCAATCAGTAACGCACAGTAACTGACCAACCAGTAAGGAACAGTAACTGACCAATCAGTGTAACTGACCAATCAGCAATGCACAGTAACTGACCAATCTATGTAACTGACCAACCAGTAAGGCACAGTAACTGACCAATCAGTAAGGCACAGTAACTGACCAATCAGTGTAACTGACCAATCAGTAAGGCACAGTAACTGACCAATCAGTGTAACGCACAGTAACTGACCAATCAGTAAGGAACAGTAACTGACCAATCCGTGTAACTGACCAATCAGTAACACACAGTAACTGACCAATCAGTAAGGAACAGTAACTGACCAATCCGTGTAAATGACCGATCAGTAACGCACACCTACTGACCAATCAGATTCCACTATTTAACCGCGCTGTGGTAGAAGATGATATAATATCAGTAGTGTGATCAAAGGGCTGACTTAAATGACCTGACATAAAGAACTGACTCTAAAAGCTGACTTAAATGCTTTTTTCAAATTATCTGACTTGAAATAAACCAACTCAAAGAACTGACTCAAAGAACTGACTTTGGCTCAAAAAAGCTGAATGAAATGATCTGACTTCAAGAGTTGACTTACTTAACTGTCTCAAACCCCGACTCAGAGCTCACTCAAAGTTCTGCCTCAAGGAGCTGTCTGAAGGAGCTGACTCAACGTGCTGTCTCAAAAACCTGACTCAGAGCTGAGTTAACCGGGTCGACACAACAGATCCGAATAAAAGAACTGCCTCAGACAGGAGCCTGAGCGACGGCCTCATGATCACGCCTTGTGTCCAGAGAAATCAAAGGGGAATTTTACTTCATATTTCACTCGAAACGTATACAAGAACAAGTTTCTATTCCAACTGAAGAGCTTTCCTTTTGACGAATGCCGCACACCACATGTGAGTGTGTAAAAATCCTGGATTAATTAGTCAGTACATGACATTCCCTGTCACACACACGTGTTTCCAAACGTTGCGTTTTTATTGTGACCCAGTTCCTCGCGGCTTGTCGTTCTGTACGGAGAATTACCCGAGAGTTATGTGACGATAACTCCATTATTTATGATCTACCAAGTCAGATATTGAGCTTCTCCACGAGCGAGTCCAAAGCCCAGAAACGATGCCGTAGAGCGGCTGTCAGGTTTCCTCTCGGGCTTCGTGCACAGGAAAATCGCCCGTCCTGCCTGGAACTTGTTCACCCTCCATGGAGCCGGGACGCGGGCGTTCCAGTCCGGCACGTTTCCTGGAATTTTACAGCAATCTTTCTAGGAAGCTCCTGCCATCTGATCTCCATCTCCCTCCGAGAATAATCCTTCATTTAAGTTTGGGCTGGAAAGAAAAACAGGCCCGGGATGTGCGCAGGCACCTGTGGAGGGTTTGTCTGGTTCAGTGGAACGGTTTGGAAATTGTGTGTAATTAGACGAATAGCAGGAAATAGGGAAAATATCACGAGCGAGAAATAAACAGAAAAGAACAAACGGAGTCCCAAATCAGTCAAATGTTTTATCAAATTGTTCGCCGCCAAATCCTGGACTCTGATCGGTCAGAAGATGAACAAGGTGTTGATTAGTTTCCTATAACTGCAGCTCTGACAGTAGTACAGTGCACCATGCAGCTTTACTCAGCTCATTTTAACACCAAAGTCACTGTTTCTATAGCAACGGCTCGCCACCATCACCGTCTGCTTATTCTAAATGTATGGAAGGAGTCTCCAGTGTCAGCGCGTCACGCTCAGGCGTCACCTCACAGCTTTCTGACATCTACAGGACAGAAGGATTTTTAGTTTCTTTTTTACTTTTCGAAAACAAAAAACGGAGATGCTGGTAAGCGAACAGTGATGTCTTATCTTATCGTTATCAATCTTATCATTTTGATTCATACACATTGCATACAAACTTACTTCTTTTTATTGTGTAAAGCTGCTTTGCGACAATGTCAATTGTTAAAAGCGCTATATAAATAAAATTGACTTGACTTGACTTGATGTACAGCTGCTGCGAAGTGAGTGGGAACAAGAACGAGTAATAAATGTAAAAAAATAAAATAAAAAAAAAAACATGTTTCATTCTTTAGTGATTAATAAGCAAATAAAACTCTCAAGAGACGCATAATTATAGGAAATCTATCATTCTTCATCTCAACACTTTGTTGTTAAATATCTTACTAAACCAGCCTGATTTTATTTGTTACACGATTTCACTACGCAAAGTGCTAACTCTGATACACATCGTGATAAATTATCGTGATATGGTGTGTTTATCACACACACACACACACACACACCCCAAGAGTAGTGGGGAAAAACACCTGAAAACCAAAACGCTACGCTAATCACAACATTAGTAAACATCCTCATTAATTCATAATGAAGCATTTCAGAATAAACAACGAGTTCGACGGGCCGTCGTCAAAGCAGTAAGAGCACCTAAAACATCACTCACACACAGACACGCACACCGGGTGAAATGTACACACCTGTACGTCACATTGCAGAAGGGCTGCCCCGGGTAGAGCGCATACTCCGAGTAGCCCTGCTGGTTCCACATGTCTCGCTGCAGGAGTGCAGACTGAGCCGAGCTGCTGCTGCTGCTGCTGCACACCAGATACTCTGAGCTTCATTTAAAAACTCACACACACACATTCACACACACACACACACACACACACACACAGTCATAGCTAGGACGGGAAACAGGAAGAGGATGAAGAGGCGGTGTACATACACTAATACGAACACACACACACACACACACACACACACAGGGGAGAAGCCGAGCTTCTCCTCAGCTCCCCTGCAGCTCGGCTTCGTCACCGGCTTGATGACGTAGGAGGCTCTGCTTTGGTGGACTCGCTGCTGCTGCTGCGGTCGCTACGGCATCCTCACGCCGCGAGGCGAGGAAGTGACGGGGATCAGGACAATGCGCGGTTATATCACACAGCTCGAGAGACAGAGCAGGAGATCAAGAATGGCTAGATTTAACTTGCAAAACACTCGCGCGCGCACACACACACACACACACACACACACACACACACAATAAAATACAGTAGATTATGACAATTAATCTTTGCCATGTGATTGCCGTCATGTTTTTATGCAGACGAGGATCATATCGTCACGTGCACATCCAGGTGCATCTTTAATTCAATCCCTTATTATTTTACGATATCACGATTTGTTAGAGTTTAACAGAAAAGCTTTGTTGAAAATGTACTGTATATAAAGATATTTAACTTAATGTTTAATCAAGATAATAGCACACGCTGTTACGAAATTAAGTTTAAATATATGAAATGTATAATGTAAAATAAACCAATAACCAACAATTATTCATCTTTGAACTATTTCCTCTGTGTCTATTACCGCGTATCAGTTATTCTTAGTGTGTCATACAGTTTATGATATGTTTATTACAACTAGACGTATATTTATTATTATTATTATTATTATTATTATTATTATTAAATGTATATATTATAACTAGTCGTACTTTTATTATAATTAGACGTAAAGCAGGAAACAAGTTTTCAGTGTTAGATAACGGAAGTGATCACAAAGTGGGCGGAGTTTAAACATTCCTTTGAAGTTGCTAAGTTTCAGCTAACATGATTGTTGCTTCTCTGTGTAAGAGTAGACACGTTACAGATGCAGATTCATCCAAAAATCTATCCGTGCTCAAAAGTATGTGCACCCCATCACGCCAACACTCCCATATGGTCCTGTTGAACGTCTGAATGCAGAGTTATGGCTCAGTGCAGGCCTTCCACTAGATGTGCGCACATAGTCACACAGTGTGGTTTACTCACACATTCCACAGCGCCTTAGTGAGCGCAGGTGATGCCGGGATGTCGATGAAGCTCCAGTTTCAATCCCAGTTCATCCTAAAGATGTTCAGTTGGAGTTAGTCATTCTGAGTCAGGGCCCTGTGCAGGACACTCGAGTTCCTCGACGTTCTTCTTAGCACAACATGGAGGTCTTCATCGAGCTGAATTCGTGGACCTCGCAGAAGCATCGTTACTACTGGAACAGATTCGGGTCTATTGTTTCCAGTGAAGGAAAATTGACTAATATGTTGCATCGTTTGCTTCAGAGTTTCACTTACAGGGATCAGGGGTGCGCATACTTTTAACCATGTAGTTGATATCAGATCATGAACGCCTTGGAGCGGCTCCACGGGGGAACCAGCGCCATCTCTGTTCTCAACAAGACTTTCAGAGGTGATCGCATACTCCCCATCTCACACACACACACACACACACACACACACACACACACACACATTCAAACCAAGAACCGTGTACATAGATGTACAACAACATCAAACTTTTTTCACTGTGCCATTTTTTATTGAACATAAATGAAGCCAAAAAGAAAAAGCCATGTGTGAAATCCTCCGCACGCATCAGCTCTTGATTAATTGTTCATCAGCAGACGTGACTAAAATCAATACCACACCACCACTGTTTCACACACACACACACACACACACACCGAGTTTATTTAGCGCAAAGCTACCTCTATTACCAAATAAGACAAGCAACAGCAAGTATTTGATTAATTAATGAACAACACGTCATAATCGTGATGCCTTTATACTGTAGTTACTTTCAGTGCTATAATACATCCGTGAACAGGTTAGTTTCTGTTCCTTATATAATAATAATAATAATAATAATAATAATAATAATAATAACATTTCCTCACTGGATTGTTTGCTGTTGTGCCTAAAGAGACAGATTTTAGTGTTTAGCTTAAAAATCATTTAAAATGACCATATCAAATTTAACCTCTGTTTTATATAATTTTACGTATTTGTTTATTTATTTGTTTGTTTGTTTGTAAATATGGATTGTCGACTTACACTGAATGACTCGTTTTATATATATATATATATATATATATATATATATATATATATATATATAATGTTGGTGATCTTGATTGTCCTCTATTTGATTTTTGTATTGATTTTGTTCTTAATTCTTTATTAATTTCTGTTTATGTTTTCTAACCTTTTATGAGCAACATAAAGTGCCCTTGTGTGTTCGCAAGGCGCTTATGATTAAAATGCATTATTATTATCCTTATTATTATTACAAGTATTAAACTTGCATTGCCTTTATTGCCACACAGTGTACTCACAACGTGTCTCATAATATACTTAAACAAATATCAATCAAGTTTGAGTGTCGAGGTTAAAGATAAAGATGTTACGGCTAAAATATATCTCCTGTTACAATCCAGCCAATTGCATGATTTATTAAAACATCCATAAAACCATAAAAACCCGAGAGATCAGAAATTTTATTAGATTAGTAGATGGCGATTTTCTGCCAGGTGTTGTTTTCCAGGAATCAATATTGTCATAATGATTGACAGCCTTTACCTGTCACTCAGCCTGCCCAGCCTCGGGCTGCAAGTTTCATCTTTATAGTGGCATCACTGAGCCCGTTTACACTGAACGGAGGAGGAAAAAAAAAACTGCCTCTTTGACTCTCTTCATACTCAGTAAACACCAATCACTAAGCCACTTCGTGGCAGGTTAGGATTTAACTCATTTGCTTTCTTGCGTACATGAAATTACACACATTATGACACAACTAGCACTGAAAACAAGGTCATGAAATTTGTGCGTATGCCAACAAAATATTTAATCCTAAACAGCTTAAGTTGTTACTTAAGTTGTTGATAAATGAAGTTCCCGACCGAGTAATCCGATTGGACGAGATATGTTCCACGAGTGCTGATAATAGACAGTAACAGCACTGGGATGTGTAACTCTATGTGTGACTGGGCGTGTCCCAGGTGTTGTCCAGTGGTTACTGACACTGACTGTGTGTCTCGGCGCGGGTGAGAGTCGGTCTGTGCGGTCCGCAGTACTGAGGAGAGAGCAGCTGCCTGACCACGCCCACATTCACACCCGGGCACAGAAGCACTTTCAGCAACAACACACACCTGATCACGTCATGTCGTCTTACACAACACGCCTCACGTCTCCGCAGTAATCCCGTCTCTGTCATGTGAAGAGTGCAGAAGTGAGTCAGTCGTGCAATCTGCAGTCTGATTGGCTGATGACGCCAATTCAGCGTGAAAAGCAATAACACAAATCTCATTTGTGTTATTATTACAGGATGAGCTAAAAACGTGACATCACGGATTTTCAACATTCAAAAACAAAAACATAATAACTGGCGTTGTGTGGTGGAGCTACAATTCGTGCCACTTTTTTAGATCTGACCTTCTCTTTCTCAAACACACACACACACACACACACACACACACACACACACACACACACGCAGGTCTACACACTGTATTCTAACAACCCGGTCAATCGTTTGCCGTCAGGTGTCTTAAGCATTCATGGAAATGCTTTACTCCAGCCTCTCATAAATAACTGTATCCTGATGACCCTGTCACGTCCCGTTATTTCTGTCCTTTCATTAGCTCTGTGTCTATTCGAGACGTCGTTCCATGATGTCCCCAGATGATAAAACAGTTGTCAGGTCAGCAGGAGGGACAAAGACACTTGTTGTTGATTTTTTTGTACCCGGGTGTCGTGGGAAGTAAAGAACTCGTTTGTCACTGCCAGGAGTGATTTGTGCCGGTGTGTTAGCGGTCTGAAAGGGAAAGCGCGCGAATGAATCATGTGACAGGGACGTTATGTTCATACACAGCCTCCCCGTGTGTCTCGCGTCAGTGAGTGTAACGTCGCGGCGTTCTCTTTATAAGCTGCTGTTCCTGACGGGTTTATTGCCTCCGAGACGAATGAGATCAAAGTTCATCGTCTGAATCCTTTCTCTTTATTAACATTTCAATTTGAGATTTTCTTCTCAACGAATTAGAGACACGTCAGAGACAGAGAGTTTGAATCATTACAGCACGGTCAGCGTGACCGAACGGTAAAGAGTAAAACACTCGGTGTCGTATAGAGCGCTAGACCTTTTGTTGAGGAATTCAATCAATTAAGTAAATCGATGGATCAGTTTCCGTACAGAATCGATTCACACTTTTTGGACCCTTTAGGTAAACTTTCAGACATTAAATTCTCTGAAACTGACAAATTCATTGAAAATACAGTGGAACCTTAGATTACGAGCATAATTCATTCCGGAAGTGGGCTCGTATTCCAAAACACTCGTAAACCAAATCATCATTTCCCATAAGAAATAATGACAACTATTGATAATGACAATTATTCGTTCCACAGCCACAAAATATAAATACAAAAAAATAATTCATACAATCTATAAAATGAAAATAAAACAAATTAATCTGCACTTTACCTTGAAAAAAAGTACAAATAAATCCTGACAGATAAGTGTTTCCGTTGGTGCGCGCAGGCGCCGTGTGTGTGTGTGTGTGTGTAGAATTAGCCCCTTCCCTCGCCTCGTTTTACACAGTAACACTCCTCCTCCCTCTCCCCACCTCGCTTTTTAAGATTCACAACAAACACACACACACAACGGAAACACCGTTTTAACGGAAAAAAAGCAAGACTGGCGTGAGCGCATACTAAAGGAATCACTTAAGTTCTTAATCACTTAAGTGACGCTCGGTGTCAAAATAAGAGTCGCATGTGTGAAGCATGATACTCGGCGCTCGCAAACTAATACTTGCTCGGTTTCCGAATAAAAAATTATTAAAATTCTTTGCTCGGTTTGCGGAACACTCGCGAACCACCACGTTACTCGTAATCCGAGGTTCCACTGTATACCGCAGTTTCTGGTGAAAATGCATATTGCTTCAATCTTCCACGTGTTTTGCAGGAGTATCTCTTCTTCTTTCTCTACTTTATATGCAGTTGGTGCAATAGTGCCACCTACTGGACTGGAGTGTATTGCTCGAGGTTGGCAGAAAAAAAAAGGTATCCGTTTTGTATAAAATACAATATGGCATTTATATGACAATTCAACAATTTGTTATACAACGCATAATAGATACTTGACGTATTTTGAATACCGTCGTAGCTCTGCATACTAACGTGAATGTTCACCTTAAGGACTGAAATTTTGCAAGAAATTTGCTGCCGCATACGAAGCATTTTCGGGACATGCGGGAACCAACCTACCCAAACTGAAGAGTCATTCAAAGCTTGTCTGTGTCAAACTTGGACAACTTGGAAAGCCAAGCGAAGTGATTTAACACATATTTTTTTTGCGGTTTGTGCAAGATTTAGTGAAGACATAGCACCGCGGGTCCCAAGAGTGTCATCAGGACGGTAGGGAGAAGAAAAGGGAGTCGCTTTTAGTTTGGTTTGTAAAGCAGCCGGTACCGAGATGAATCATAAATTAACGTTAAGTGAGGTTTAATGTCTATTTATGTCATATTTTACTTCATTTACATGTTTTTTCTAAATGTTTTGATTGCTTTAACATGCAAAAACATGATTATAGTTCTGGAAATTGGTCATATTTATTATATTTCTGGGTGGCTGGAACGGATTATCAACATTTACATTGTTTCCTATGGGACAATGTGTTTCGCCTCCAGAACGGTTTAAATTCGGACAGGATGCTGAGGCAGCACTGTACTTTAAACCTCACGAAAAAAATGTGTTGTTCGAAGTAAATCAAACATTACTGTTAACGAAACGAATCTAAAGTGTCCAAGCCCAAAAATGGAACGCAATCAAATGGAGAGTCTAAGTAAGTGACACAGCTGTAGTTTAGCTCTAGAAAAGCAACCAGAATAACAGAGTTACGCCTAACAGCCGGTGTTTTATTCTAATTATACTGCAGCAGTTTCCCAAAACCAACAGGTTATTATAAAATGACTGACATCTCGAATGATTTTGTGCGCAATCAGCTCAAATAATGTTGCGTAACATCCAGGAAACAATGTGGTTCCTGTCCGCACTTACACTACAGCAGCTAGACACCTTCATTCCTTTCCTTCATCCCAGCCTCTGTTTCCTCTCTTGTGACATTAATAAGGCGTGTGAACTCCCGAAGATGCCATAAAACCTGCCTAAGAATCCATAAAAAAAAAAAAAACTTCCATAAATGTTAACTATAACATCATCTCACAAATCAACAGATATACCGTACGTTTCTCATCCGTTTATGTGGAGCATCTGCGGTACACGAATGAGCTGTTACTATGGAAACGATAATGTATTAGAACAGGGATATTAATAAACCTGGACTACTGTCGAAGCTGCTGCTCTAGAGAATTCATCAACCGTGCCGTTTTTTAAAACTTACTTTGGCCTAGAATTTAGAGTCAGTTCAGATTCCCACTCGTGGTTTATTTATTAAACAGAATATGATTATTGGAATTCTCGCTCTAGACCCACGCTGTGGACATTTGCAGTAATGTACTGTATGATGCTGAATAGAAAATATGCTAATAACCGTAAGTGTTTTGAGTATGTATGATTAGAGTCAGGCAGAATATATCTGATAGTAAATTCAACTAAATATGCTCTAAATGAAAAAGTCGATCACATGATGTCGGGTTTAAGACTGAAAACTGCTACATGGCGCCTTGAAGTAAAATCTCAAATTAATGATCCTTTCATGAGCATGGTCAGCTGACTCTGTGTCCTTCTCCTCAGATCGATACTTCTGTCCATGGACATTACATAAAGACCAGTTTACAAAACGGAGCACCTTCTCAAACACTTCCTCTGTCAAACAAACACTCAAGTGCTCTTTGATGTGAAAGACTTTAAAGATAAAAAAAGAACCCCTGAAGAACTTCTTAACAAACATCTTACCTGGCCTTCAAACCCGAGCTCGGGTCTCCACAATGCCCGGGTCTGTCCTCGAGTCACCCTGAGTCTTCTCTAGCAAACACTTCCACGATACAGGACAATCCACAATGCGAAGGAACGAAGGCGAATGCCAACCCCCCCCCCGACCCTCACGAGCCAGAAATATCCGGCGTCCAGCCGAGACCCGGGCCAGCCGTGACCTTTACCTACTGCAGGTTCTGGTGTATTCTTGGAAACCATGCAGCTTTTGTGTTGCCGTTGCAGATCTCTCGAGTGCTCGATTGAGTTCTGCCACATCCTCAGTCTGGCTACTCTCACGCCGTCAGCACCTCGTCCACCTCCCCGAGGAGCGCTCAGGGAGACGGCGAAGATAGAGACAGAGGACAGGAGGAGACGGAGGAGGAGAGACGGGAGGCTTTCAGGAATGTCTCCATGCATTGATCATGTTACACCTGATGAAGGATCATCCACCCAGTCCTGCTAGCAGGAGCTGATGATCTTGCTTTTTTTTTTTTTTTTTGCAGATGCAACCGGAACCTTCCTGTGTGTGCGAGTGTGGAGCTCTGAGGAGACGACCGAGCGCATGAGACAGCTCGAGATGATCCGATGTCTCGAGTAGGCGCGATTTCTGAGCTTCAACACTGTGACTTCATGGATGATTTCATGGAGTTTAGAATCAGAACTCTTACGTTATCTTCCTACTTTCTATGTTCTAACTCAAAATAAAAAATTTGCTACATAGAGCTGAGCGATGGAACAGTGCGATACTAATATTGTGAGAAATGAGGTCAAAATAAAATTTTCCGAGAAAATGTATATTATAATTATATAATTATAAGAAGCAGCTGATGTGATGTTCAAATTCTTTCCTTGGTCTTTATTTTTTTTTTTATTGATGTTTTTAAAGATTTGTCATTTTCTCTTTTATTTGGAAGGTAAACGTGATTTTATAGATAAATAAAAAATAGTAAAGTTTATTCTTTTAAATTAAATTATGCTTAATGTATAGTCAATTTTATACACATATAAATAAATATGAATTATACAAAGTGAAAATTAATTTATAGATGACAGATGTTTTTCAATTCAAAAACGATATAAACAACCGTAGTATCAGGCTGCGATATCTTTATATTCATTTAGTGATACTTTGTGTTTTTTAGACCAGGTGTAACATCATTAGCCAAATCTTCAGCTTGTTGTGAAACTTATTTCGATTCGACCTTGCTGTACCGTCTAACCTTCTGAAAGACAGCAGGTGCCAAACAGCATGATTCAGAGATCAGCAGCTCACACGACCGCGCGAGGTGTCGTAGCAGGCGCGCGGTCTGCTGCTATAGATCACTCCTGGTCCGTACAGGAGGTGATGGTGGAGGTGAGACGTGGAGATAAAACAGCCTAAATAAATCCCAGACCAGGACTTATCACTCGTCACTCAGCGGTGTGCCATGACAACACACAAGAGCCGAGTCGGAAATGGCAGAAAGAATCAACAGCATTCCCTGGTGGCCCCTGGAGGAAGAGCAGCGGGTCGCGGCGGATCGCTCGAGCGCTCAGGCGGGCGGATGATTCATTCCGACGGAAATCACTTTGTCCTCTCGGCGCAGATATTTCACACCGGTTTTAAAACCTGCCCAGTCCGTCGCTCCGGGCTGTTAGTCCTCTGATCAGCGCTGCTCTAGTGTGTGTGTGTGTGTGTGTGTGTGTGTATGTGTGTGTGTGAGAATGTGAGAGTGCTGGAAGGCCAGATAGCTAAACCGTGCACAGTCAAAGACATAAATTGCACCAATCAGTGGCTCTGGTCTCAGTCACTGACGTCCTGCGCACTTTACTGTGCCGGGCTGCACAGACATATTTCCCGCCTTGCACTCGCTTATAAAACATCACAGGGCCGAAGTTCAGCCGGCTGAAATGTTTCCACACGTTACAATCTGCACTCGGGCGAAACGCCGCCCTTTCGCCAACACTACGCTAACACTAATGACCTTATAAACAACGGCTTCTGAAAGGTCTCCGAGTCTGCTTATACACACACACACACACACACACACTCACACACTACTTAGTCTGACTGAATCAAAACCTGCTGCGTTTATCATATCACTAAAAAAGCACTTAGGAACTAAATAATCGGTCCAGAAACCGGCGTGAGAAGACTTTCCATCCTGGAGCGGACTCAAACACAGGAAACACACACGCACACAGACGCCCAGCGCGGTCCGACAAACATGTCGACACACACTGCCGTGAAAAATCATTCATCCCACCTTCCTGGGTTTTTTTCTTTTGCATATCGGTCACACTTAAATGATTCAGATCATCAAACACTTTTAAATATTACACAAAGATAACCCGAGTCAATGCAAAATGCAGCATTATGATGAGATTTATTAAGAGAAAAAAGCTGTCCTTTGTGAAAAAAAGTAATTGCCCCCCCCCCCCCCTTGCTAAATCATTAATGACCTGTGATTACCCACATTTGTTTGGAAATCTGAGTTAAAATTCACATTCCTGCCAGACCTGCTGAATCAAGAAATCACTTTGCGATCCTTAAACAGGCCGGTCATGCTAGAAAACTCTCCGAAGTGGCTGAATTAAAGCAATTTTGCAAAGAAGAGTGGGCCAAAATTTCGCCACAGCGATGTGAAAGACTCATTGCCAGTAATCGCAGACGCTCGACTGCGGTCGTTGCCGCCAAGACTGGCACAATCAGTGATTAGGTTTGGGGGGCAATTACTTTTTCACACGTGGTAGGGCGGGGCCAGCTTTTTTTTGTCCATTTAATAAATGAAATCATCTGTACTTTCTATTTACTCGGATTATCTTTGTGTAATATCTTAAGTTGAATAACTATTTAAGCGTGACAAACATGCAAATCATGACGGGGGCAAATACATTTTTCCCGCTACGTTTTCAAGTTAATAAGACAAAGATAATCGCAGCTTGTTCCTGAGGAACTGCAAAGCGTGAACTCCGCCCGGAAAACTTCAAAATGACAGCTTTAAGCGTTGACACCGGAGACTCCTTCCACATCCACATGGAATAAACATCTGTTTAAGAATAGTTCGTCTGTTTGGTCTGTTAATGAAGAAAGATGGAATATCCGAATAGGCGCGTCGTGATTTTCGGATTTATTTAAGATATTATTCGAGTTTACAAAGAGCGCTCATATTTAAGCAATAATAAGCTGTAAGGATCAAACCCACAATCCTTCACTCACACAACAAAGGCCTTTCAGTAGTCATCATTAGAATTCTCCTCAGCAGCACAGAGAGACGCTCTGGATTCCTGTCATAGTCTGAATCGCAGAAATCCCACCAACCGACCAGTCGGACAGCCGGAACAAACGGCGCACATTGTTCACGGGCCGAGCGGCCTCGAAGCATGATTTCTCTTTCTCTCGCGAGGTTCCAGCAGGGCAAAGATGAGACCTGGTGCAATCTAAAATGCAATCTCTGCCTGCTGGGAGGTTTGCTTTTCTGTCATCTCTGTTTCAGCACTGGGAATAAAACCGGAGCGAGCTCCAGTTAGAGGTTTACTGAAGGACTCCGAGACGCTTGAAGAGAAAAAACGGGAAAAGAAAACTTTTGATTAAGGTCTAAAGAGCCGCATCGATCCTAACCACGTTACCTTTCCTCCGCTATGGAGCCTTCATCCCCTTCTTCGCTGATAACCTCCAGATGACCCGGGACCCCCTCCTGATCCTGATTCTCATCTTGCGGAGGTAAGCAGCCGCAACAGATGCCCATGCTGACGCTAGATCCCGCGGCACCTCTGCCCGGGAGTCCGCCGCGTCCTCTCTCTCGCACGCCGTATCTGCTCGCTCGAGCATGTTGTTTATCGCACATCGTTATGGTGAATGCACATCATCTCGCCCGTGAATGTCAATGCGTTCTGCGACGGCTCTGGGGCTTAAATATCACCCGTTTAATCATGTCTGATGGAACGGCCTCCGAGCGTCAGACACAGGCCCCCACTGTGTCCTGCCGTCAATCCTGCCTTTGTTGTTGTTGTTGGGTTTTTTTTTCTCTCTCTCTCTCTCTCTCTCTCCACGCTGCCCTGTTCCCCCGTATACTATTATTGCCCACCAAGTACAAAACAATGTGTTCTTAGCCTGGCGTGGCCTTCATCGCTCATGGTGGATGTGATGGTGCCATGACACTGCTGAGGTTCCTGCTTGGTGGACAATCTGACACACTTAACAAAACATAATCTCACTATTTCATTCAGAAATTCTTCACCATAGTGTTGAATGCGATGTCTGGAAGATAAATGGTGCAGGAAGCAGATTGTGAACTAGTGTTTCTGCTAAATCCCCCATCCCCCCCCCCCCGCCTTCCGTCTCTTGCTCGCTTTCACACCTCCTGGCCTGTTTGGTCCATTGCGGCTTCACTGCGCACGAGCCCCACCGCAAAAGGGAAATCATTAAGCAGTCCTGTCACAGCGCAAAAGGGTCCTGCCTCCTCCTCCTCCTCCTCCTCCTCCTCATCTCCTCCACCCCCTTATCCTCCTCCTCCTCCTTACTGAAAAACGCAGCATAATCACTTCAGCCCTGATTCTCCTCCACACACACACACACACACACACACACACACACACAGCTAGAGAGACGTGCAAACGCCCTGCAGTAGAACACCAACCCAACATATGCACGAGTATGTGCCAGCGTGCATCAGAGTACTGTTACTCAAATATTCACAAGAGTGTTACAAAGAGGGCTGGAAGGAGAAAGAAGAGGTTTAACAGAAAGAAAAAAAGAAAACACGTGTCAGCAGACAGCCGCAGCAAATAAACAGCAAGACGATGCAAATAAGTTCTGCTTCCTAATTTCCACCGTTGATTCACAGAACATCCCAACATCGTCTTGTTGTCTAGCGTCTCACACGCGCAGATTCAGTGTTCATGCCAGCTAGTACTGAGAAACAACTGCTACCAGAAACAAACACATCTTTCATGTCACACGTTCATGAACTTCCATTTCTGTGCTGTGACTTTTATTCACATTTGTTCAGGGGGGAAAAAAAGCAAAAAAGCATATGGATGTTGTGGCGATGCATCAATATTATAAAGCAGCAGAATATTCGATAAAGGCTACGCTGAGGAAAGCGATAGAGGCCCCGAATCTGAATCTTTGATCATATCTGACTCAAATTACGCGGAGTCTGAAGGTACTACCAAAACCTCTGGTCCTCGCCATATTAGCACGAGCTGACTCCGCCCAAACCCCTGGTTAAACCATAAATTAGGCATATGGGAGGAACAGATGGAGCAGTTCCAAACAGCAGCCTGCTCCATCTTGCTAAACTAGCAAGTTTAGTTAAAATGCTAAAGGTGGCTAACGTCATTTTATATGCTACACTGCGTTTGATTCGGCACCATCATCCATACCCTACACCTCGTCCCGTGGCAAATCCTATATTTCTTGCAGTGAGTTAAACTACAATGATTCCAGTTAGCTGGTTTGCTAAAGTGCTGCATAGCAGACAGCTAGCAATGGAGCTGTCACTCAAATCAACCACACCCTTAATTACGTCTCATTTTCCAGCTTAATATGATTGTAATTGATAAGTAACATAAAGGTTCACTCCCTGTACTGTTGTCACAAGCAGGAAATCTAGCGATGGAGACCAGCACTGTTTTTCATACCCGGCTGTAATCATTTATTTCTGTTTATGGCATTATAACATGGGGCTCTATGGGGATTGACTCACTTTTGGAGCCAGCACCTAGTGGTCAGTCGAGTAACTGCACATTTTGTCTTTTTTTTTTTTTTTTTCTGAACCCGAGCTTGCCCCTTAGTTATCACTTTGATTTGGACGACTTCCTTATGCGCCTCCTCCTGAATCAGGTACAAGTTCTGAGATTTTGCACAAATCAGTCAGTGGCTTTTACATCAATCCAACTTTAATTCAATTCATTCAATTCAATTTAATACAATTTTATTTATATGATGCTTTTAACAATGATCATTGTCGCTAAGCAGCTTTAACAGATCAAAAGATAATTAGTGAAATAGGTATGAAATGTAGAAAATATGTATAAATCAAACTGATCAGATTGTCCCTGATGAGCAGGCCGAGAGCAACGGGGGGCAAATTCATCATAATTTCATGGAGCATGACAGTTAGAGAAGGATTCCAGTAGCAGCATAGCGAGGTAACAAACTTCGTAAATAAAATTTAGCATGATGTTGCTGTACAAGCAAAATAAAAAAAAGGAGCATCACAAACGCTCTGTGTTTAAGACCTGAAAAAGACATGAACCTGAACGCTGCAGTAGGAGAAGCTGGCTGCTGCACCAAAGGAAAGCTAACGTAAAACTGATAGACACTAAGGACGTGAAGCAAAGAAATGGACGAATATCCTGATTATTTTGGGGCAGATTCTGCATCTTCCTTAGTGCACGCGGGTCAGTTGAGGACCGTGGTCTGTTCAGATTAATGTCAGATACGGATCACACTGATAATATACAGTAGTGTGGACATCCTACAAAACTTGCTCTTACTTGGACAGTAAAGCCATCACGACTGAGTAAAGTCCAAAATCCTGACATCTGACGGAGATATGGTCCTTTTACATGCCACGGGTTGCCGCTATAGCTCTGCCAAGGTGAACTCCATTACCGGCTTTTGTAAAAACTAAAAACTAAAATAATAAAAAAAAAGAGTTTGATAACTAGCTGCCTTCACATTTAATTCAGATTTAATTACGCTGCAGAAACCGAGGCGAAGATGAGAATAGATGATTTTTCAAGGAGAAAATGATGAACAAATTTCTCAATAAGCAAAGCAGATGAGCACTGGGTCAGCTTGTCCTTCAGACCGTGTATTGAATTCACAAAAATATAGTCAATGTCTTATTAAATGAATAAATTTCATTTAGTAAAAAGTCATTAAAAGTATCTCAAGCGTTACTTCAAATAAGTATCCCACAGCTTCATTAAGTTAAATAGGAGGATGTTGTGGATCCAGTGCTATGTTTATACACTTGAAAAAATGAATGATGTCGCAATTTTAATTATAAACCAAAGTTGCAGTGATAATGTGCTAATTACAACAAAGACTGTTTATATAGCAACATATTGGTGGTGTAGTGGTTAGCACCATAGTCAGCAATCATGCCTTCAGGGTTGATGGTTTAAGCCCTGCCTCAGGTCTGTGTGCACTTTAGTTCTTTTATGCCATTACTTATGGTATAAACACCTGTTAATCCTCATTGTTCAGCTGTTCTGGTTCATGTTTCATCAAGAAACCTTTAATACAATGGTTAATTATTTTGTTACTGTTTGGGTTGCGTGCTGTTGTAGGGAAATAATCAACAACGTAGTGATGTGCACTGGTTACCTCCAAAGACATGCAGAATAGGCTGAATGGCGTGTGTGTGCGAGCGTGTAAGTATGCTTGTGCCCTGACATGGATTGGCACCCTGTCCAGGTTGCATCCATCCACCCCCCCCCCACCCCCCACCTCCTCGTGCCCTGAGTTGCCTGGGATAGGCTCGAGGCCCACCACGACCCTGTACAGATAAACTCTGTAGAGAATGAATAAGTGAGTGAGTGAGTAAAGTAGTGTGCATTTTATTTATCTGACTTTTTATTTTAGGGTTTAAGGGTGAGTGCGACATGTAGGTTAAACTAGATTAAGTACCCGTCGTTGACAGTTGAAGAGTTTGTAGAAATAGTTAAAAGATTGAAGCTAAAAAAAGCCGATCAGCTTTAATTTAAATCGGCGATACTTCTATTCCAGGTTGAAAGAGTGCATACTGAAAAGTTTATGTTTACGCCTTGTTTACACTAAGTTGTACTTATTTCGTCATCAGCCAAACTCCCTTTTCGGTAATCGGAGAGAGAATCACAGATGAGAAATCAGAAAAGTCAATCGGATAAAGATGAAGTTTTGTCTTAAAACGACTCCGGCGTGTTAAAATTCACTTCTACCACTTCAGCGCTGTTATTTCAGCCAAAGTGAAAATATGAACTAATCCCAGTAAAAATATTCACTTTATCTTTTCTGTTAATCTTCAGACAGATACTTTAAAAGTGTTATTAAACTCTGTCCAGCCAGTTTTGCGTGATGCCGTGACAAAATCCGGTTGGACAGACTTACATACAGGCGGAAAATTGTTCTGAGACTGATTTTGGGTCCTCCAATGTCATTGAAAGAGTTCTAGTTCGCTAGTGCGAATCCCCGGTGATGCTGTAACCTCTCGCAGCCGGAGGTCTAGAGAGAGCTGATTGGCCGAGCTCTCTCAGAGGGGCGGGATGAGAGGTACATAGTGCTCCGACATTAATCACGGCTCTACAGCCAGTCAGGGGCGTCTGTGAGCTCGCGCGGCGGAGGGAGCGGATAGCGCTGTCCTCCGAGTGTGTTACGCCGCCCCCAATGGTGCGCGAGCGAGCAGTTCGAAAAGATGCGGTCGGCTGGCGTCACGTGGTTCGGAGGAAACACGTGATAGTCTTCGGCCCTCCCGGCTGAGTGGTAGTAGTAGCCTTAATGTGGGAGCGCCCCCTAGTGACGGGGAGGAATTGGACACGACTAAATTAGGGAGAAAATCAGAGAAAAAAGTAAAAAAAAAAAAAAAAAGATAAACTGAATGCAAAGCTCGGAAAATCCACTTAAGAGCGTGTTACTCTGAACTTTCCCTCCAAAAGAACTGATGAACATTTTTAACTTTAGTCGGCCAGACTGCTTTTATCTAAATGCAGTATATGATTATGTCCAAACACATACCTCCACACACACACACACACACACACACACACACACACACACACACAAATGTTTAGTTTTTACAGACACACCCTTCTGCAAATGAATTAAGTGGAAGCAGCATTAGGGTGAAGCAAGTTCAACTTGTTCTGTTAGTTATAACTGTGTGACGCTTTTGTGATCAAAGTATGCAAAACCAGCTCTTAAAGTCAGATAGATGTTACAAATCAGCCACCAGTTGAGCTCATTTTACTGCTGAATGACTTTCAGTGCTCATGAGAAGAATATTAGCTGAGACTCAGCTTTAATATGCAGTAAGAAACTCAATACAGACCCATCACACACACACACACACACACACACACACACACACACACACACACACAGAGTTTAACCAGCAACAACGAAACAAAGCCCTGAAGAAGTAATAAATCTGAGCCGGAATTAAAAACCTATTACATTTCTGAAAACTAAATCTTTTTTTTTTTTATGTTGAACAAAATTGCAATCGAAAACATAATTGACCCCTAAAGTCTCAGTTTAATAACAGATTTGCCACGATTATGAAAGAGCTGTTAGCATGGCTTTGTGTAAATAAGAAAGAAAAGAAAAAAACAGCAGCTAGCATGATTTTGCTTAAAATGATTTCTGGCATGATGTGGTTTAATTAAAAGACAAAACAACTTCTATAATTTTAATAAATGAAAAACTACTTTTTATATTTATATTAAAGAAATATCAGCTAACATTATTTTGTGTCAGAACCGCTAGCTTGATTTAATATGACTTGAAAGCAACAGCTAGCATGACTGTGATGAAGGATTAAACATGATTAGCCTGAGGTAAAAACAGCTGCCAAACACAAAACCATATCTATTGTGGAGAAAAGCAGTTTCTAGCAAAATGTGGTGTGATTATAAACCAGTAGCTAACAACAGATGCTGTCAAAAACAGATGCTAGAACAAACTGAATAATCTGAAGCAACGAGCATCATTTAGAATAAATTTTAAAATGGCTAACTGTTATGATCTAGTTTAAAATGATAAACCAGCAGCTAGGGGTAACTGGCATGATTTTGGGTGCTTGTAATATACCTGTTAGCATGACTTACTGAAAGGAATCATAAATTCTAAGACAACTTTGTGTCAATAAAAACAGCAGCTAGCATAAAAATACCAGCTAGCATTGTTTTGTGTATACTGGATTACAGCATGATGTAAAATGTACTGTTCATGTAATTTTCTACAAGGCAGTTGCTAGCATGCATCAATATCAGTATGACTTGCTAGCATTCCCCCAAAATGAATAAAAGACAATGAATCTGAGCTAGTAATGTGAGAAAAAAAACACTGCTTCACTAGCAGAGGTGAGAAATTAGCGCCTGTAGAGACCTTGCGGCGCTTTCGTCACAGTTTTAACACTGATTATCCCTTCACACTTTACACATTCTACACAGCTAATTGGCGCGTTCAGCCTTAGGTGCTACACAGAACCAGATTACAGAGAATAACACACGCGTGAATCAGCAGAAATTTCTTTTTTTTTTATGTATTACTATTTTTATGCAAGACCTAGTTTAGTTACCGCCAGACAACCTAATGCTAATTGAACACCTGGGATATACTATAAATCTAAACCTTAAGAAAATAAAGTGGTAAAGAGATGTACTTTCTTTTGATAAGCAACAAGAACAGAGCCTTGCATAAGTACTTACCTATTATAAATTATAATATTTATTATTATACAGTATTTATTATTATAAATATTTTAAATAGTTGTCACTGCAGGCTTTTAATTGTACTATAATAGTGTAATTATGATCATATTTAACAATGTGCAAATCTAATTCCGACAGCCTAAGAGCAGAGCTTGTGCACCCCCTGTGATCTCTGGCATCCCCTTAAGGATGGATCCTAGGTTAGGAACCATCGGCATAGATGATTGCATAAGTATGTAGCTCAGATCAGAGAGCAGGTCAATGCCACACAGAGTTCTAGCAGCAGACACGTCTCTAGAACAACTGTTAAGAGGAGACTGTGTGAATCAGGCCTTCATGCTAGAAGATCTGCTAGGAAACCACTGCTAAGGACAGGCAACAAGCAGAAGAGACGCGTTTGGGCTGAAGAACACAAGAAAGAAAACTCGCTGAATGAGAAGGGGTGTCCAAACTTTTGGTCTGTACTGTATATTAAACAATAATGACAAAGTTCTAAAAATTTTGTGTCCATCAATGAATATTTAAACACAGTTAAATAAATAATTAAAATCAAATAGATGAATGAATGAATAAATAAATAAATAAATAAGCTGCACTTGTGTATTAGAAAAGCAGGAATGGGTGAGAGGTGTTTACTGCAGGGATCCTAATATACAGAGATACTAATATACTTGTAGAGATGTATAGAATGTATATCAATTGCCTAGCAGTATAACGGCTGAACTTTGTGATGGTGTGTCGAGACAAATAATAATCTCTGAAATCAGACGATCCAAAACCCAATCTCAACAGGTCATTCTGTTTCTCCTAAGCGATCATTTGACAAATTAGTCACCTAAAAGAAAAACAAGTGAGAACCATTTTCTAAAAATCTCCTGAGATCTTAAAGAGAAACATTTTCTGTAGGGGAAAAAGCAGAGCGGTATTCCTCTGGGAAAGACACAACCGGAATACTGTCCCGACAGGACTCCATTGTACAGCCGTGTCTTTGGGGAGCGATAGGATTGCAGCGGTTCAATGCAGCCTGAGCTGCGCAGGTATCCGTTTGCGTAGCTCGAGGTGAAAGCACTTTCAACTTTACTCACAAGTGGAGCGCTAGACATTCCTGCGTGACTCTCCAAACCGTTCTACGGGGAACACAGCGGCACACCGAGCTAGGGTTAAAAGAAAAAAAAAAAACTTTTGCGGTTAAAATATAGAATGAAAAAATATTCATTCAATTGACCCATTGGGACAGGAATGTTATGTTCAGGGTGCGCTGGTGGATGTTTTGACGAGTGAAGCGGGGGCTACGAGTGAGCGTTTTTACTACGCTCGCTCGAGCTTAACAGTCCCTCCATTGTGTCACGGCGCTTCTCATTTCCAGCAGCCTGCTGGAAAACAGGCCGTTGTCAGGCAGAAACAGGCCGTTGTCAGGGCAGCGACATGTGGACTTGGACCGGGCTAAGCCCCTTCAGCACACAAAGGGCACGGGGTGGACGAGGGGGGGAGTCAGGACAAGAGTTCACCGCCGGCTGTCAGGACTACTGACGCTGATTTCGGCCTAAACAAACATTTTCCTCTCCACTTTTATTACCAAAAGAAAAACACAAGAAGCGAATTAGCTAGTCGCGGCAACGATAAGATCACATTATCAGGCGGTGCTAGTAACCTAGCTCAGATAAGTATCAAAGCATCGAGTGATTTTAGTCAAAATATAATGTCACCATGACACCGAGGCACGCGGAGGTCAAAATAGAGTGATTTCAAGAAAGAATCTCGATTCGCATCGGGAGTTTATTCATCATGCAGAAAATTGGTTAAAAAAAAAAAAAAACAGCGTTACCATGACAACAACAGTGTCAATCCCCGACACCAGATAAGTTAGCTAGTTGGCTAACAGTCAAATATTCTTTTTTTATTTGAAGGAAAAGAAAGAGGTTTCAGAGAAGCATAGGTTTACACTTAGCTCCATCTGTTACTTACATAGGATTATGCATATAATTATTGTGCATGTACTCTATTTTTATACATTTTCATGATTTTCTATCCATATTATATTCATTTTTTTGGTCACCGCTATTATTTGTTGCACTTATTTGCAGAAATATATGAAAGCTGCTGAAATTTTCTTATTTATTTATGTATATTATGAAAAATGTTATTTATTTATGTTTGTAATAAACAGACTGTAACTGTAACTGTAGGAAAATAAGAAGATCCTGGGTGGTGCCGTAAGTGCAACTCCTCACGTCGATTATTTTCCTACAACAGCACAACATACGGCGAGTCGCATTTTTTACAATTTTCATCAGTCATTGTATTGCAGTTTTGCCTATTACAAATTACAGTTAATTATTACACATACAAAGCAAAACACATTGAAAGATTTGTAGCATGATGAGTTTAAGATATTAAATATGCCTCAAAATTGAACAAAAATTTATCGGACCTTCATTCCCTACTAGTTTCTTTTCCCTTTCAACCTAAAAACAGATCCGGTTTCCTTTCCCACTGATGTTAACAGGCAGAATGTGACACTGAGACAATGTCCACAAGCATCGCACAGGATCCAAACAGGAACCATAAACCCCTTAAAGGCACGGACACGCACCATATTTCAGCGCCGTGACATTTGTGCCGTCGTACATCTGAGAGACGTAGTGTTGTTGTTGTTGTTGGGTTTTTTTTTTTTGTAGTGTTGTCGGAGCGCACATTCGACACAAAGACTGCCTTCATGTGACCGGACAATAAAACTGTCAGCACTAATGCAGTTTCAAAATCGTTTTCGCTGACCTTTATAAACTCGCCGGTTATTATGAGAATATTGTGGTTGTATTTCTCACTGGACTGGAGAGCCAGACGTTTGCTTTTGTTTTGTTTTTTTTAATGTCTCTGAAAAAAAAAAAAAAAAGATATAGTAGGGTTATTGGCGTGCAAAGCTGCGGGTAAGCCACTAATGCACTCTGAGTCATGTTGAATAACAAAGCTGCAACAATGTGGAGCCATGCTGCTTTTGGCACTCGGGTGACTTTGCTTTTTGACAGAAATCCTTTAAGAGAATCCAGATGGAGGGTTTTTTTTTTTTCTGTTTGAACTTTTATCATGGATATGCTGGTTTGTTTTCACTCCAGTTAACACTTCCCTGCATTACCCACAATGCCCTTCACCTAAATGCTGACCTGACGGTGGTGCAGCCTTCACTTCATCTCTACGTGAAAACGGAGCGACGCGGCAGCGCTTTAGTGTTTTAGTGCGGCACGGTTTTCACACTAGGCGCGGTTTATCTGTATCGTGCCCAGCAACAATTGCTCGGCATGAATGAATGTTACCCGTCAGTAACAGCAACCTGAGCAGATTATAATGTCATAACGAAAATAATGCAAAGTACCGAAACAAACAACAGAAACACAAAACACACCACAAACTTTTAGTTGCTGTGCTCGGCTCGATCCTGGACGTGCTAGACGACTGGTCCTTTGACTTCTATAAATGAAGCCAAGATAACATCTTCAATTAGGTCCATTTCCCACTTTTTTACGATTTTTGCTGTAAATCGCTACGACTTGGCAATTCATCACACGGTAAGATCGCGCCTCATGTGGTCAGGGTGACCCACAGACATCTGCAGCTCGCTGGCGTGGATTACGAATTCTCCCACAGACAATCGTAGGCACCGGAGCGGCACCGTGTCATGTGACGACAAGACGTTTTAAGCACTATGATAGTATTAATGGAACAGTAAATGATCTGGTGCCACCGTGTCCGCTATCTCGGGGTTCTCCATAGGGTTCTGTAGAGCTTGTTTTTAAGCAATCTGCATTATCTGTGCCCTTAACGTACCAAATCACCGAGTTTTTGTTTTGTTCTTTTATATAGTGCTGGTATATCTCACCACAGCTCTGCCTTAAGTGTTTCATATCTATGTCTACACTGGGGCTAATGATTTTAGACTACATCAGGAGGCCTGATTCTGAACCCATAATGATTTGGAGCAAAACACATAAAAGTGGAAACCGTGCTTAAGATGGATATCACATTCTCTCCACACTCAAACTACGGAATAATCCGGAAAGGAAATGTTTTAAGAATAAAACGAGTTATCGTTTGAGGTAGAATCTGAGCTGGAGCTCCCAAATGGCGTAACAGGAATGTGTTCGCTCCATCATCCGGAGACACTAACCAATCTGAGCACAGGCAAGCGGAAGAGGCGGATAGCGCTGTCCTGCTGGTGTGTCACGCCATCCCAAATGCGCAAAAAGATGCGGTCAGCTGGCATCACGATCTCAGAGTAAGTGAGTAACTAAACGTCTTCGCCCTACCGCAGTAACACAACCTGCTGGAACAATTCATGTACAATCCTTTATTCTTACTTTCCTCTCACTGCTTTGTATTGGATCAATCAACACTGTGAGATGTTTAGAGAACGTCTGGAAAGGCAAAGAAGGTTGCTTTCATCCAGTGTGCGTTTCCTCGGGTGGATTATTTGTCTACTTTTATCTGTTCCGATCTCCAGTACGAGCACAATACCAGGGAACGATAGTCCAGATGTTTGCGTTCGGTTTGTTTCAGTCCGTGAGCTTGTGTGAGTTCCTGAATAAATTCCTGACATGAAGGCTAAACATTCTCAAGCTAAGCAAAGATTAAGACGGGACGCTTCTCACGTCCAGCTCTTGTTCTTGTGGAGAGCTCTTGTTTCTCATGCACACTCGCTCAAAGGGCTCAAGCGGCCTCTCCAAAGCTAACAGAGAGCATAATCCACTTGTAAACACGCCTCCTCGTCTCCTCGCCTCCTCGTCTGGGGCGCTGCAGACGGGAAGGCGGTCATCATCGGCACGCCGGTAACCGCGGCAACGGCCGGAGGAGGAATCTGATGCATGCAGATGCGTTACAGAAGCGCATGACGCTGGTCTATGATTAATGCTGGTGCTGTAGGAAATGAGAAGCAATGTCACAGGGGGCACAGGTGCTGCTCACTCCCCACCTAAAGCTGATTCCGGCACTCTGCACACAAAAACACTGCAGGAACAGAAAAACAAGCCTGCTGATGTTATAAATAACTGTATGATGAAATTATGGATTACATAATCACCCACAAACTCAGTGGTCAAGCGGGAAAGGACGTCCACACCGTCCCGAGGACGCAGAGCGACTTTGATGTGGTTTTCATATTATGTACCTATATATTTAATAAACGAAGGCGATCGGTTAGAGTGACTTTGGCAGGAACCGAGAACACGATTGCGCCATATATCTCTGTCATCGTAAATTCATACAGCCACATGTCCAACGTCCAGTCTACCGGACACACAGGACAGGACAGGGAGAAGGAGAGCAGAGGAGGGTCTGTAGTGTGCTGAAATCCCATTTATCACAAGTGCGTCAAAGAAAATCGATTATTTATTTATTTCACCTTCAGTTAACCTTAAGTAACCTCGAGTCACAGATCACGGCAAACATTTTCTCAACACTACGCTAATCAAACGCATCCATCAGTGTTAGCATCAGAATCCCTGACGCTCAATCATTTGGTTTGTACTTTGTTCCAAGAAAGGAAAAAAAAATCTAAACACAAGTCTGATGCTCTGCACTGGAAGAATAAAAAAACTTATCAATTTCTTTTTTTAAAGATCAAAGATTTAAACTATCTCCATGCATAGACACGAAGATGCAAACTTCCAATATCCAAATATTATCAAAAACGTGGCTAATATCGCGAACATTAGCTTATTTCGTTATTTCCTGAACCGCTAGTTCGCTAGCTCACTTCCGTTCACTTAGCAGAAAGTCAGACTACGTTTCATCGTTACCATGACAACAAAGGACCTGTTCACTGATTACCTATGTTAGCAAAGTAGAACGATAGTAAGTTAGCTTAGCATGCAGGGTAACCCTGAGGCTAGCGCAATTTCAGCGCTAATAATATTCATTTAAATGATGGATATTACAATATTTATTCTGTAATTATCCATTTATAGCGTGACGCTTTTGTCTTGCAGTGAATAAGGCAAAACAATGTTCCTGCTCCTGAGAAAAGTCCCAGGTTTACTTTCGACACTATTTGAATGAGCTGTTACCGTAGACATGCAGAAGGTGTTCGGCTTTTCCAGAAAACTAATCAACCTCCAAACTGTGATTACAGTGTCTGGTTTATAACTGTGACCTTCGCACTTATTGTTGTATTTAATGACTTTAATCTACGTGTAGATAAGCTCACAAAAGATTCTTTAACATCCCGATACAGACTCCGGTCATATAAAAAAACTTCTGCGGTCCGCACTTGTCTTATCAGCGCTTTCCGTTCAAGGCTACCGTCTCTCCCGTCACTGCATCAGTTCATTTGTAACCGCGGTGCGAGCAAAAAATGGGCGCCCCACAAAAGAAGAGAAGCGTGCAGTGATATGTTTTTTGTGGTCTGAGGGTGTACCTGGTGGTGACAAAACTCACAGAAGAGCGTAAATAGAAGCGTTTGGATATCTGTAAACACAATTCTGAGCGATGCTCTAGGGAAGGTGAAAGTTTCCTAAAGAGAATCATTACTGGTGACGAGACACAGATTCATCACTACAGGTCTGAGAAAAAGTTCAAAAGTCAAAACCATCAGCTGGAAAATTTACAGTTTTCTGGGATTCTCAAGGGCCAGAAGTATCGGAACATTACCAGGAACAAGGTTCAACAATCAGCAGGGCTCGTTACAGTGGGACGCTTATTGAAGAGCCGAAGACTAAACTTCAGTAGTGCCATCCAAGCAAATTGTGATCTCGCGTCACGATCCATACACACATCCGTACTCTTCTGCCCACACTGTCGACACCCTGTGTTAAAGCGTCCTCCCTATCGTCCTGATCTCGCTCCATCTGACTTTCACCTGTTTGGTCCCCTGAAAGCAGCCCTACGAGGACGAGGATTCACTTCTGATGAAGAATGAAGACAGCGGTGCATTTGTGGCTCCAGCTCAGCATTTTTTTAATGAAGGAATATGAAAGCCTGTTGACAGACGGACAAAGTGCACTGAGAAGCAAGGAGGTGTGTAGAAAATGATATATTTGTCTTTTTTAAAGTGAATTAAAATAAATTCTGCAGCTAGAGGCGGTCATTTCTGACTCTGACTGAAACACCAGAAGCAAAGTCTCGACGTGGCTTGAGGTGATTTAAGGCTGAAAAACACCCTCATACTTCAAATAACTCAAGTTCCACAGATTTAATGCTAATACTCAGCTCCACTTCTGACTATTTCTCACAGGTTTCTATTCTTCGTCTCCTTTCAGAAGCAATCTGCTCTGTCACTGTTCACCAGCTGCACCTTCTCGTCCATTTCCATGTTGTCTGTGGCTGATACTCTCAAATACACATAGAACGTAACATATTAGAAACTAATATGTCAATGTTCAAATGTTTTACTGCGGCTGAGAGTCTCATCATTGCACTGTGCTTGAAGTCTTTTGTAAATGTCAATTGCCTGTTTTATGCCTTCATTCGCTAGAGATTTCATCACAAGTCCCGGTTCGACTTGAACGTCTCTCGTATAATGCCTGATTAACGAATTATAATTTGCTCCCCAAAGGTCACACAGACCTTTGCAGTACTGCCCTGGAAAAATAATATGAATATGTGAAATAGGAACACACTCTAAATGGGAAGTCAAGTTGATCAAAAGACACGCCCACACACACGCGCGCACACACACCCACACACACACACACACACACACACACACACAGACACAGACACACATTTACAACATCATTCATACCTAGGTTTAATTCCGAGTCAGAATGTTTTTGGGAGGTGGACAGAAACCGGAGAATCTTCAAATATCCTGTAACTCAAGCTCAGGGTCGAACCTGGAACTCCCGCAACCATGCAGCCTAAATCTAAATCTAGGAACTGTGGAAAGGTTACTTCTCTTTATGTTCTGCATTAGCTTGAATAATTTTTACCACATTCCTGCGCTTGAGGTCGTGTCCCTGGGTATAGATTTCTAATCCATATACCTTTTTTTTTTTCTTTTCTTAATGAACACGCTGAGGTGACGTGGGGAGGAAACCTTAAGAGGAACCAGACTCCAAAAAAAAAAAAAAAAAAACATCACCAACTGGGCGACATCAGATAATCTGATTATAAATCATTTCCCTCCCTTTCACAGGTGTGCAACCAGGAAAGTCATTTTATTTTCAACATGAAGTGTCAACATGATTGTGATCACAGTCTTCACAGTTTCTGGGTTGTATCTTCAGGCTGAAGGACATGTAGGAGAGACCAGACATGGACTAATGTTGCACTTAAAGCTCCACACACACACACACACACACACACAGAGCAGCAGTCCAGTAAGAGCACACTGCGCATCTCCAGCCTGCTCCTTTCCTCAGTTCAGAGCTGGCTGGAGGCGCTGATGCAGAAAGCAATGCAGCTCCACTTCTCCTCCACACACACACACACACACAACATTCAGGATTAAAAGCCTAAAAAAGCTCTTACTTGATGAAATAACTCGCGCCTTCTGTCGTGAATCCTTCCTCCCATCCTCGCGGTAAATCTACACGAGGAGAAAGGAGGGAAAAAAGTATCATTGAGCTGCATAGAGTTCACACACACACACACATACACACAGAAGAGAGAGAGAGAGAGAGAGATAGGGAGAAAGGGAGAGAGACGCGCGCGCGCGCGATTTATTTCACTCGCAAGAGAAACCAACTGAAAACAGAACGCCTTTGATGTTTGTTTTCTTTTCAGTGTTTTTGAATCTTCGCGCTGCTTCACTTTGAAGTCTTCGGCTTCAGACACGTTCTGTCTTCCCGAAACACACATGTATCTTCCTGGAAATCTTTCACAGCGATTAATGAGCTGATTAAAAGGGAAAGTTCGGGGCGAAGCCGCGCAGGAGGAGAAGGAGATCCAGGACTCGGGTGGTTCCTACCTGATCGGATCATGTGGCCCGAGTTGACAGGTTCTCCTGTCCGGGGATGGAGCCAAGTGGTGCTGCGAGTTTGGTCGCTGGAAAATGAAAGGAAAAGACACACACACACACACACACACACCTGTTAGGCTACGACACGAAATGCGCATAAGATTCCAAACGATCCGTCGAAAAAAAAGAAAAAGCAAGCAAAACGATTTATAACACGATCTCGTGGCTCACTTGATGAAAAACACTCGTCCATCCCTGCAGACTCCGTAAGACCAGTGGTCAGGTAGAGTGTCCCGGCCGAGAGGAGCCGCCATGATCCCGCTTCACTCTTCCTTCATGCTGCTCTGCTCCAGTTAAAGGGGAAGCGCAAACTCCTGGGGGGTAGTGCGGGGGGGGGGGGGGATAAACAAATAAATAAATAAATAAATAAAATAAGTGTGAGTCGATTAATCAGAGGAGGGTGAGAAAAAAAAAAAAAACCCGACTCGTATTTAAACCTGCGATAATAATCGATTAAATCGTAACAAATGTGTCTTTTATGATTCGCTGTATAACCAGAACTGAAGCGCATTACCACGAGTCAACCTGTTAATGACTAACCGTGTGCACTAAACTACTGTACACCTCCCTCTACTCATTCTCACCATCATAAACTCATCACTGCTTATGTGCATGAAGGTTGGAAGTGGGCGGGGCTAGGAACACTTTAATCCCTGACTTTACTACAAAAAAAATTTACTCCTTATTTTGTGTATATTTTCGCCCTGACTAATTCCACACTCCTAATCCTCTGCACGGGTCAGGTGGATTTTTATTTTTTTTTTATTTTTTTTTCTTCTTTCTTTACTTTTAAAAGTGTGCCTTTGCGCCTCCTAGTGGACAGAATTCAATTCAATTCAATTCAATTTTATTTCTATAGCGCTTTTAACAATGGTGATTGTCTCAAAGCGGCTTCACAGGAATGAAAAGGAAATGAAAAGAAGCCTTGTGGAAATGTATGTATGTATGTGTAAGAAAAATGTGTCTAGATAACGAGATTGTCCCTGATGAGCAAGCCGAGGGTGACGGCGACAGTGGCAAGGAAAAACTCCCTGAGATGGGCAATAGGAAGAAACCTTGAGAGGAACCAGACTCAACGGGGAACCCATCCTCATCTGGGTGATAACAGATAACGGAAACTGTATAGCATCATGTGTAACATAATGTATAATGTAATTGCATAACATCATGTGTAATGCCAGTAGAAATGGAAATACATGGTACAAGAAGCTATACAGTAGCCTCCATGCATGCATCGATCCAGCAACCTCTGTAGTCCAACTAGAGGTTGGACACAACCTCTGTAGTCCGTCCAACTAGACACCGTGGAGGGCAATGCTGACCATTGTGTTTATTCACATTTTTTCAACCGCAGTAGGGAATAGATCAGCCTTATCTGAATTTATCTGGACAGATGGAGGAAACCGGAGGACTCGGAGGAAACCCACCAAGCACAAGGGAAAACTGGCAAACTCCATGCACACAGACCCCGAGACGGGAGTCGAACACAGACCCTGGAGGTGCAAGCCGACAATGCTAATCACTAAGCCAGCGTGCCATCTATACAGTAACCTACCTAATAAATATTCTAATCTTGTAATTGAAACTATTTAGTGATGATTCAAGAGAATTTAATTGAATTTCATATAGCGTTCACATCACTGACCTCTTTATCCTACTTTTTTTTTTTTTAAATCACTTTTGCCAGTACGGATTTTTTTTTTCTGGCACCATCTTATAAATATGTTATAGGTAGATAGATGGATAGATACTTTATTGGTCCCAGAGGAAATTCCAGATTCCAGCAATAGACAGTAAAACAGAGACAGGTTGTAGATGTGATTGTAGATGTGATATAGTCAATATACACAGGATGATGTTTAAATCATTGTTACTGAGTACATAATTGCTAGTTAACGTGGCACAGTGGCTTAGTGGTTAGCACTGTCGCCTCGCACCTCCAGGTTCTGGGTTCGATTCCCGCCTCGGGGTCCTGGTGCTATGGTTTCCTACCACAGTCCAAAGACATGCAGATTAGGCTGATTAGCGTCTCTAAATTGCCTGTAATGTGTGAATTCGTGTGTGTATGTGCCCTGCAATGGGTTGGCACCCCATCCAGGGTGTACACACTTTCTAAGATGGGCTCCAGGCCCCCCATGACCCTGTAAACAGGATAAAGCGATATAGACTTAGTGAGTGAGTGATTATTACTATTCTCCATTATTTGTCTATGTTTATTAATTTATTGTGTATTTGTGTGTTAATAATGGTAGTAGTATATTATTTTGCAGCAGTTCGAGTAGAGGAAGCAGTAATAGCAGCAGTTGTATAGGAGTCATGTTAATAGCGACTGTATCAGTAGCAGCTGTAGAGATCGCAGCAACAGAAGGAGCAGCAATAGAAGTAGTCCTAGTAGAAGCAGTAACAGCATGAACATCGTGGTAGTAGCAGCAGCAGTAATAGTGATACTGGTAATACCGGTATCAGAATCAGTAGTAGAATCAGTAGTGTAAGCAGTAAAAGGAATAGCAGTTTTAGTAAAAGTAGTGATAAGGCTTTATAATATGATGAGAAGGTTCTGATCCTTTATGCACTTTAAAACAGCCTCCCTGACTTCTAACATGGCGACACTTCCTATAACCCGTATCCAGGCAAATATACATAAAACACAACTCGCGTCTGCTGGAACCCTTTTGTAAAACCAGAAAATGCAAATGTATTTCCTGTTTCTGTCTCCGGGTCTCTCTATGACTGACGTGTTAATGACTGGTGCTTTTGATATACAGGACGCATATGACAGGGGGCACCTGGACAAAAAATTATATACTGTATGAATAAACTCTCATTGCGTGCATGTGTGCTTGCCCATCTCTCCCGGTTGTTCGGGCCCGGCTGCTAAGTGTATCAAAAGTGCGGAGGACACAAGAAGCAATACTTAATCTTGATTCGGTTTGAATCCTTTTTAATTCACCTTAAAACTCAACAATTTGCACATTCTTCCTTTTAAACCTTACAGTAGTATTAGTGTCAATATTATTATATGAGCATAGTAGGAGCAGTACCAGTAGTGGCTGTAGCAGCATCAGAGGCAGAGGCAGATCTAGAATCTGTTGGGTCCTTAGGTAAAAATGTGCAGGGGCGCATCCCCAACCAGCATTAATCACCATTATCTTATTAGCAGTAGTAGTTGCATCAACACCAGTAGCATTACCAGTAGGAGTCGTAGCAGTAGCATTACAAATAGCAGTACCAGTAGGGGTAGTAGCAGAAGCAGTAACATTACCAGTAGCAGGAGTAGTAACAGTAGCATTGAAATTAGCAACTAAGATTAAGACTAGCAGTATTAGCAGCAGTAGCATTATGACCAACAGGAATAGTAGCAGAAGCAAGTAGCAGTAGGGGTTGCATCAGTAGTAGTAGTAGTAATAGTATCACCAGCAGTAGCATTACCCGTAGCAGTAGCAATAGCATTGAGACTAGAGGTAGTATTATGCAGTAGTAGTCACAGAAGTGGTAGTAGTATCAACAGCAGTAGCACTGAGACTAGCGGTAATAGTAGCAGTAGTATGAGCATCGTTACTAGTACCAGCACCAATATGAGTAGTAGTAGTATCAACAGAAGCAGCATTACCAGTAGGGGAGGTATAAGAATGAGTAGTAATAGAAGTTGTACTATTAACAACGTCTACTGCTACTGGTACCAGCATTACCAGTAGTAATATCAATAGACATACTGTAGTAGCATTAGCATTAGCATCAGGAGTATTAGCAGCAGTAGCAGTAGCAGCACTACATCTACAGTATATAATGGTAATACACAGAGTAATATTTAATCATCTAAATGATTTATCATTATTATTTGAATATAACACAACAATTATTGAGGGAAATTTAAATGAAACATTCATCAGTGTGTATATTATCAATTTACACTCCCTGTTCGAATTTCATTTAACCCTAAGTGTCGATGCATCTTTATCACGGCTTAAACAACAGAGTTTTCAGGTTTATTTCTTTTCATGATGATGTAACGCTTTCTCAGATTTCCCTAATTCTGCGTTTCTCTCCCACCCCTGCGGCACACATCTGCCTGTTTTTGATTTATTTCTCCTAAACGTTTCTCGGAATCCTGTTGCATCCGGCGCGCTCCAACATCAAACGCCTCCGAGAATCATAAATATTTGAACGCTCAGTCCCTTCTGAGAGAGCTGACTTTTGTGTTTGTGACACAATTTAAAGCTAGAACAGATTACATCAGGAGTGATTGAGTCTCTCTGCAGAAAAGAGAGAGAGAGAGAAAATGTGGCTCATATATACACACAAGAATAGTGCATTATATAGTTCTTATATTATGTTCTAATATGTGAACATATGAAAGACCACTTTCAGGAACATGAACTATGAACACACAAGAAAAATAGAATATAATTTTTTTTTTTCCCCGATTTTCTCCCCAATTTAGTCGTGTCCAATTCCTCCCCGTCACTAGGGGGCTCCACATTAAGGCTACTACTACCACTCAGCCGAGAGGGCCAAAGACCTCCAGCTGTGAGAGGTTACAGCATCGAACATCGGGAATCAAACTGGCTGGGAATCTCCGGATGATAGGGCGAGCAGTTTACCCCTGCGCCACTCGAATATAAAAATTGTTGATAAAAAGACATTTTTACTGAACTTTTATGTAAGGAGTCTCCAGTGTCAGCACTTTGTAACAAAGTTTTGTAGTCCACGCTCTGCAGTTTCATGTGTAAAGAAAGACAACAAGCAGGGTGGTTTTTGTCTCATTAGTTTCAAGAGAGAGAAAAGAACACGAGTGAGAACTTTTTTAATGGACATTAAATACGAAATATAACTATTAATATTATATATATATATATATATATATATATATATATATATATATATATAATATAACTATTAAAACCACTTGGTTTTGATCAAATAAAAACTTTACAAAGGTATTTTACATCAACATCAACTATGAGGTGTGATCAAGTGCAAAAGTTTTCGCACCTTTTCTTTCCAAATAGAACTCAAGAAAAAAAAAATTCTGTTCAGTTCAAGAGTAAACTTATGAAATAAGATGTTTTGGGGGAAACAAGTTGTCCAAAAAAATGTATGAAAACATACAATGGGTGCAAACTTTTGCAAGCCTGGGAATAAATGCTAATTTTAATAATTAATTGTTCTTTTCTATATTATACAGCGATTTGGTCGCTATAAGATCCAGGCTGTAGGTTGTAGCACTATTATATTAACATCTAAGGGGGTACAAACTTTCGCACTCAGCCATACATACAGGTAAGATATTCCCACACCTGAGGTTTGACAGCTTTTAACTTTTTTCTTGTATGATTGACGGTCAACTGGAAAGCCTTCAGTGTGTGTGTGTGTGTGTGTGAATGTGAGTGTGTGTGTGAGTGTGTGTGAGTGACAGCAAAGCACCGAGTCCAGAGCGCCTCAAAAAAGCTCTCGTCTCTCCTCAGAGACTCACGTCAGACACGTCAGAGTAACGAGTGTGAGAAGATGGAGGTGAGTCTGCGGTTTAATTATCCTTCATCTTCATCGTCCTCGTCACACTCCTCCGTCTCGACGTTTATACAGAGCGTTCTCTTTTAATCTTTATCCTTCATCCATCAATCACACACTCAGTCCCAGCACCACTCACACCTCTCATTACATTCTGTCCATCTCTCCATCTGTCTTTCCTGTCACTCAGAGTCTCTCTCTATATATTTGTCTCTCTCATTCTCTCTCTATCCATCACTCCTACTCTCACTCTCACTCTCTCTCTCTCTCAGTTTTTCTAAGTGTCCCTCTTTTCCTCCATTTCTCTCACTGGTTCTTTCGTCTTTAAGTCTCAGTCTTATTCTCAGTCTCGTCCACTTGTCTTTCTGTCATTTGCTCTCTCTCTCTCTCTCTCTCTCTCTCTCTTAAACTCTCATTTTATTTTCCTCATTATCTCTCTTTCTTTAAGCCTCACATTTATCATCTCCACTATTTTCTTCCTCTTGCTGCTTCTTTCAGTCTCTCCATCGTCCATCCTTCTCTCATTCCTCCCCGTCTTTATTTCTGCTTCTCTATTCTTTCCTGACTTGCTCTTGCTCCCAGTCTCTCTCTCTCTCTCTCTTTCCCTTTCTCTCCACAACCTTCTCTCCCTCTTTGTTTCTGCCTCCTGCTTTCCTCACCCCTCTAATTTTCTTTCTCTTTTTTTTGTCTCTCACGGTCTTTCTATTCATTGTTAGCCCACTCCCTCTCCGTCTTCCTTTCTCTTTCTCACTCTAACCATCAGTCATTCTCTCTCTCTCTCTCTCTCTCTCTCTGCAGCAAGGTGACCCACTGTTAACGTCCTCTCGGAGGAACAGATGAAACGTATCAGCTCTGGCTCAATTACTCCTCGCTGGATCTTTTTGCTCTGCAGCAGAGGAGAGAAAAAAAAAACAGTTTAAGAGGGACGTCCAGATTTTGTTGGTTAAGGACCCAAACAACTGACCTAGGAGAACATTGACAATCAAAGAAGAACCACTTTGGCGAGTTCAGTGATATAAAAGCTCATTAAAGCACAATAACTTAAGATTTAATCAGATGCTTAACTTGGGTTCATTTGCTCAAATCTGTGGATCAGAGCTGAAAAAAAAATCTAAACGGAAAGCTTAAACTAGGTCCAGTCGTGGTTTCTGCAGAAAACCAGCCCGTCATGTGATCATGTTACTGAAAACATTTTCCTAGACTGTCTATTAAGGCTCCTCGCACCGCGCTGTAAAAGAGCTCATAGGCAGAATATCAGTGATGACCAGCAACACTCATCTAAATAAAGAAAATAAAAAGCCTAGTTTGCACTGGGATGTTCAAGTCAAACTGGGATTTGTGATCAAATTAGTGGTGAACGTGGAAAACCACAGGACGGTGATGAGACTCTTAGCCGAAGCAAAACATTTAAACTGCGCAAACGTTTTAAAGAAGGCCGTACATCTGTGTGAACTGTACATACAATCATTCACCAACACCACTTGCATATTATAGAAACTCGTATAAGAATTAGTGCCACATTGCCCGTTTTTGTTTTTTTTAACTGAGCTATAATTCTGTTAATAGTATAAACAACTATTTGTCTCTGTGACAGTCCACACTCAGACCAAATATCCAGTCTCTTCTTTAAACAATCATACATTCATTAAAGACCAGGATTAAAGACGGTTTCTTCAGGAAGTGACATCACCGTTCCTAGGATACCAGCGTTCAAAGCAAAGCAGAAGGAATGACACGTCACGTGTCGGCTAGGTTCAGGAGGTCAGTTAAGACTGTGGTGTTCAGCTGTCAGATATTCTCTCGGGCTTTTTAAGCCTTTGCATACAGAAGGTATCGCTCCACAGCCCTGCTCCAACCTTCGCCTAATCTGATAATTACAGACATTAAGAACCAGCGGCCGAGACGAACTGCGTGTTCTCTCCCGAACCCGGCTCCTGCTAACAACAAAGTACACCGAGTACAATTTAGACAAAGTCTGACTTGCTTCAACAACATTAGAAACGATGCATCGAGCGCCATCGAGTGTTATAAGAGCAAATACACCGTCTGGGCAAAAATAAGGTCACCGATTCAGAACGAAATTCTAATCAAGCAAAGACAACAACTAAGGAGATTTGAACCTAGCAGGATAATGCTGAACTGTGTTTCAGGAAATACCTAAATGTGGCCGGAGAAAAAACATGAATAGAGATCAGTTAAACGCCTGGTGAAGTTGCACGGTCAAGAAAAATAACAGTTTAATAATGAAAGTAAAAAAGTTTAATAGTGCAAGGAAGTGCATTTCCATACAGACAATGTGATGAGACCTCACAGGATTGGGACTAAACAGCCGTGTCTATAAGAAACCTCTTATTAGTGAGACTCATTTTAAAAAAAAGCCTTTAATTTGCCTGAGAGCATATATATATATATATATATATATATATATATATATATGTATATAGGAAATACTTTATGTGTCTTTGTGGTTGTGTGTTTGCGCAGGTAATTCCATCAGATGTGTCACAGGCGTTGATGTCACACTGTGAACATGGCACAGATGTTCCTCACCAAACTGTGAACGTGTCCCAGGCGCGCCTCGCATCGGTAGGCTGCATCATCAACAGCTTTTGTAAACGCTGCCTAAAAAAAACAGCCGGTCCTTGACCCGGCCTCTTCATCTGCGTAGAGACGTTGGCAATGTGAATGTGTTAAAGGTACGGCTGATTGGTGCATACAGCTCGTATCGCTTTCTCTCTCAAACAGAAATTGTTTGCACACATTTTGTGCCATACTGTGGGTGTGTCGCAGGCGTTTGGCAGCGTCGTCTGCGACAAAAACGGGTACGTCAGGCGGATCTGAAAAGATCAAGAACAGACCGTGGAGCGTCTGCAGGCAGAATCAGTTACACACAAGAAGTGGACACCAGAGTTTTTTTGGTGTTTTGGCCAGGCGGCACATTTCACATCTCTCCTCTAAGAAAGTGGTCATGAGCATCCAAACTGTCAGCGTAAACAAACTGACATCGTTGCTCTGTAGCAATGCAACAGTAACATCAAGCCACTTTAAGCATAAGCAGGATTGAAGTAAGTGGACAAAAATAACAATTGACTCACAGTTTAAAGAATCCAGTAAAGACAAATGATTCTCCATTTCTATATACATCTTGTTAGTGTGGCAAGCCATAATTCACAGGTTAAATCATTTTTATTTTGGCAGGTTTACCTTTTAAATCACACAAACAGGAATGTTCTGGGAGCTCACTTGTACAAAAAGCTTTTTTTTTTTTCTTTCTTTTCATATTGAAACAGAATACTAATGATTAACATTCAACATCATTTCTCAGCACCTGACTGGAAAGTTGATCCTGCTCGGTCTGACCATCTTCATCTTCCTTACGGGACATTGCCTACAGGATGTCTGGCATCACCACACTGACACACACAGGTCTGTGTGCTCAGTCCGCTACTGTTCAGCACTACTTACTGACTCAAGATTGTGCAGAGAATCACATCATGTTCACTGATGACGAGACTAAATAAGTTCAGTAAGTGTTGATTTTAAGAGAGCATGAAAATGCAACTTGGTCACCTGGACGAGAACCTCAACTTGTAGTATATCTACTCTCTGAGACGGATAAGAAAGGACACATTTTATAGAATAACTTATTGCGTGTACAAGTGACATGACTAGCAACTTCCCTTATTTTTTTTTATGCCTCCATATGGCTGGTCCAGTGAAACAGTATAAATGAGATATACCAGCCATCAGTGCTTAAAACCCACCATGCCAGAGACTCGCGCAGTAAACTGAGAAATTCGTTCAGATGGGAATGTGCAAGTTTTGAGCAGCATTCAAGTCAAACCGGGACTTGTGACAACATTCCTGGTGAATGAAAACATAAAAGCAATTGCGGCACAGTACGGTGATGAGGTTCTTGGCCGCAATTAATGTTTGAAAGGTGCAAATATTTTAAAGAAGGCTGTACGTCCGTGAATGAAGATCTCGGCTGAGGTTGCTAGGAGCGCACACGTATGATCGCTGAAAAATCGACAGATAACTTATTGTAGACTTGCAGAAGCGACATCTGTCTGAGTGAACTGTACGCAATCACTCACCAACACCACTTGTACATCACAGGAACTCAGCTGGGAATTATTGTTACGTGCCCCGTACAGTCCCGACCTCACTCCAAGACAGCTCCACGTTTGGGCCATTAAAGGAGTTCCTGAGAGGCCAGGGTTTCAGACACGAAACACGGCTCCAGCGTACTGAAAAAACTTTCTACTTTGGTGTCCAAGCAGTAGTGAAACACTGAGATAAGTGCATTAGTGTATCAGGGGATTATATAGAGAAATAAAATGGAGCTTTGACTCTCAGAACAGTGTTGATATTCTGTACAATCAAAAGTCTGTTTAACTCAAACTGTCCAATTCCATTGTAGTCTGTTTAAAAACCAATTGTTGCAGTTTCAACCATGGGGTCAATCACCTTCATACAGCAAAAAAAATAAAAAATTAAAAAAAATAATAAAGTAAAAAAAACTCATCAAAAAGTAACTAAAAATCCACAGGATATGATTTCGCTAACAGTAGCTTAGCTACAGACACAAGCTGTATTGAAAGCATCCCAAATAGCTGCGTCACTGCCTGGTTTAGGAACCACACCATCTCTCATCTCAAGACTGTGAGGACAGCATTGTGGATGTTGCAGGCATGCAACAAAACTGAATACCACTGCATACCAGGATCTTCATAATTCACTGTACATTACTAAAAACTGCGTTGTATTGATCTGCATCATAACCACAACAAATCAATTAAGTCAATTATATTATTAAATTATAGAAATAAATTGGCACTTTAAATTAACCTTTGCAAAGGCTGGCACTTTGCCTATTCTAGTTTTTTTTTTTGGGTAATAGTTGAATTGCATTCTATCCATGTACAACAGCTTCCCCCATCTTTCCTGTGTCATAATTTATACTGTACATTTTTGTTGTTTTATGCAACACCCTGGTCCTGAGGGAAACTACCGCAGCAGCTGCATATGGCTGAAATGACAAATGCCACTCAATGTCAATAAACAAACTTGAATTTAAGCAAAACGGACAAAAAAAAGAGACCAAGAGAGCTCTTCATCCAAACAGTCTTTATTTTGTGTAAAGTCTTTAAATTTATGCCACCAGTGCAGAAGCCGTGGAGGATTCGCTGTGGATAAAAACGAATGCTACGATTAGAGAATAGAAAATGTTTAGAGAATTAGACAACAAAGGAAAAGTGCAAGCATTAAATGAGTCAATAGGTTTGTATGAAGGGGACTGGCAGCTCCAGCACCATCAAGCCAAACTGCTAATTTACCTCCAGGCTTTAATCTAGCACATCAGAAATATCTCACATCTTACAGAAGAAGAGTGGGACAATGAAATGTGCATTTATTTATTTAAATAAACCAATAAATGTTTTACGTACTACTTCCAGTTGGGAGCGAGAACTCTCTTGGTCTTGTAGTAACGAGCCAGCCTGTGGATTCTGCTCTCAACAAGAATCAGACGGAACTTGGCGTCTTTATCCTGCAACACACACACAAACATTAGCGAGGTGTTATCACACGAGCATAATAGATGTTCCAGTATTGACAGAATTAGAACATCCAGAATTATAAACCAAGAGACAGTTGAGCCAATGACTAGAGAACAAAACAAAGCCTTAAATATTTTTCGATGCAAATAAAATGTACAAATTTTTACATTTGCACATATATTTCAAAATGTACTTCTAGAACTCATGAAAAGCATACAGCAATATATAATTCATCAGGGTTACTACATTCTCAAGTTCAAAAAGGACGATTTATCCAGACTTTCATGAGGGAGGGAACACATGACTTGATCTACCTTCCTGTTCCTCTCCAAGTGCTTCCTAACAGCGACGGCCTTCTTGATCAGGTGGTACAGATCCTCAGGCAGATCAGGAGCCAGGCCTTTGGATTTCAGGATACGCAGGATCTTGTTGCCGGTGACGAAGCGCACCTGAGCCACACCATGAGAATCCCTGAGGATCACACCTGGAACACAGCACAGCAGGAGAAACGTCAATGAGACTACACGCCTGATAAACAGCAGCTGGTGTGGAAGCTTAACTCGCTGCCTGTTTGCCAAACACTCCACTTTCTCCCAAATCGGATATACAGTACTTAAGGAAGAGGCAATACTACACAAACAAATTGAGCAAAATTGTCTAAAAAAAAGAAAAAAAAGAAAGAAATTAAGATTTGGGGGTTTGATTGAGTTACATACGATTCTTGTGTGGCAATTCATGCATCCACACTGCCTCCAAAATAGATTTTATTTATTTATTTCTCTTTGCTACTCCTCTATAATCCTGCAGGTGGCACTCTGAACTATTCAGACAGCACCATGTTTAGGAGGAGTAAATTTGCTTTTTTTGTTTAGAATACAAATCAAATTAACACCCAAGTATCATATCGTATTAGTTGGTCCCTGGTGACTGCAGTCCTTAATGATTCAGGATTAAGCACATCTATAGCCTTCTAAACATTAAGTTACTTCAGAAAATATTAATATAATCACTCACTAAACCAAAACTACAACCTAGAACCTGCCTACATCATTAGAATCAGACATCAAGATTGTTCCTGGCAAAGTACAGAACACAAATCAAATGATCCATCAAAATGTATCAAACCCTGAAAATCATTCAGTCCCATTAACAGCTCAACGAATCTGTAAAATCAGTTTGGAAGATTGATATATAGTCACCTCCTTCTTCTGCTGAACATGCAGATTTTTTTCCCCACTAATCAGGAGTGTTTCTCTTGAACACAACAATGTTAGCTACTTTGCTATTTTGTAATCCCTTCCTTAAGAGTAAGGTCTCGGGGCTCACACCTGGAGTAACTTGCACAATCTTTTTTTTTTTTTTTTTTTAAATCACTCTTAAAATATTAAATACAATTCATCAAAAAGATCTAAAAGAAAAAGAAGAAACCAAAACTATGAGCCATTTGTTTCTATACACAAAGCTTTCATACAAAGATATGATGACAAAACACTCGCCATCTAAATGGGTTTTTAATTGAACTTTAAAACTCACAGATTTACTATGATAACCTGAAACATCACCCTGATCAGTGCATACGCAAATCCGGTCAGGAACATACCGATCTGTGAGGGGGTCAGACCCTTCTTGGCCAGCTTGAAGATCTGCTCCTTGACATCATCCGAAGTCAGCTTCAGCCACTGAACAGGGAGGGGGAAAAAATTAAACCACCGAGTTCATGTGCAGGACAAAAACGTTATTGCAGAAAGATAGAGACCGCTGATTTGATACATCATTTTACTGTAACAGACTTGTACTGGCTAAAAGTACATCTAAAGTAGACAGCTAGTTTATGCAGCCCAAACACCGTCTCATGGAAGCTGCTTGATATTTTTTATATTAAGTCTTAACAATAGACATTTATAATGAAGCGACAGCTGCAAGACTGGATTAGTCCATTCATATAAGTTTTACATCTGTTGAGCGAAAACCTTCACAGCTAGCCAGCAATGCAGCCAACTGTAATATAACCATTTCTAGAGGAATTAATGTTGACTATGTATGTGAAGAAAATGTATACAGCCAAGATTCACCATAAGGTCAAGTGGCTTTGCAAAAGCATCTGTTTTTAATGTTTAAGAGTTTAAGATATGGAGGAGCATACCGACACACAGATCATCATAACAGCAAGTCAAATATTTTTATTTAACTCAACATGAAGCTACACACACCTAGAGAAAAATCGCAGACATGATTATCCAGTAAGAGGCTAAGAAAGTGAACGACCACCACCATCATGGCCAATCAGGGTGGAATTTAAACCAGTGTTTCATATAAAATAGGAACTTACGACATAATCGACACTTTTTGTTGTCCAAAAAAGGCTAACAAAAAATGAAAAACAGGTCGTCACTCCTTGAACAGGGAATAAGTGTTAGATTAGCCATAGAAAATGTATTTGAAGATTAACGCTGAAATGTCAGTTTGCTATTTAACATACTGGAAAGCTGTTGTCATTTATAAGCTAATTTGTAATTAACTAATGTTTATCTAATAAACACATTTGTTCATTTTGCACAGAGAGATCAGTACTTACTGTAGGCACACTGCGCCTGTATGGGAGAGCTGACTGGGACAAGCCCTTACTGAAACACAAAACACAGGAGTTAAGCGTCTGAGCTAATTCTGACTCAATCTATTTCATAGATCATAGAAAAAGCAAACAACTTAAAATTACAACATGCTGTTTCTAGCAGACGGACATTAACAAGTGTGTCCTGAAGAGGTCAGATTACAGGTTTTAAACTGTAGGCTTATTAGTTGATACGATTAATATTCAAGTTAAGTCTGTACGTGATTAAAAATCATAAATGTGACCGAGGCTAGTTTCTGTTCACTCGCTAGCAACTGTCCATTTCAATTCCACTTAAACTATTTTTATATAAAATAAAATATAATAGGGGAACTATCTGCATTACAAACCCATGTAAATGCTTTTGTATATGTACTTATAAGTTACTATTAATGTATTTTAATGAAAAGGGTCTCGTGCCGTTGGTGCACGAGCTCTCCATCACGCCGCACGCGCGGCCTTTACGCTAGCCAGTTAGCTTCTTCCACACAGACAGAAAACGGGGGTGATTAAATTCTCCTTCAAAACCTTTTTGTCCGGGACTTAAACCACTTCAAGTCTCTCTCTATATATAAATCTATATCCGATGACCTGTTCGTTCACGCACTTTTATATATTTTGTGGTAAAATTAAAACGTACCCGGGAGCGTGCATGCGACCCATGATGGCGTTCGCGAGAGCCGAAAAAGAGAGAGAGCAGAACGAGGCTGACAGGAAGTAGAGTGGCGCCCAAGCGGAAGAGGCGGTTATGCACTGAGCCGGAAGAAGAAAAGTCAGACAAAAAAAGTCTCTCTTTTTTTTTTTTCTTTTTTGAAATTAATGAAAATACCACGCAATCCAAACAACACAGCCAGGGAGGATAAAAGGCACGGTAGATAATAAAATTTAAAATTAAAAAAAAAAAAAATCCATTAAAAAAAAACACCCCAGTGAAGGAGTGCCAGAAGTAGGAATTAAAATTTTACCCCATATGATTCAAATAAATGTAAAATTCTAATAGCTTTGAAAATTATAAATAAAAAATTCCTATAAAAAAAACTTAGCAATTCTAAAGATTAAATTGTTTATAAAATATTTATCTTCCTCCACTTCCTTCTTGTTGTAAAAAAAAAAAAAACACAGAACACGAGCAAACAAACTTTGAATAAAAACAATAATACCTGACCAAAATTTTTTTTGTATAATCACACGTCCAAAACAAATGTGCAATGGTTTTGGGAGCAGAGTTACAGAAAGAGAAGCTGCTGTCTTAAATAAAAGATTCAAAGAAATGGTCTAAAATGAAATAAATAAAATATTTGACAGGATAATATTTATATAATACTGTAATTTAAATGATTATTTATTACTTGTTATTTGCACAAAACTCTTTTCTTCGCTGCTACTTACAAGGAATGTTTTACTGTTTAATGTTTCTCTTCCCACCACCTCAACTCATCAACTCATCACCACGAAGTATTGAGATGTCATGTTGTCGTGTTGGCACTTTGTCGTGGGTTTGCACATTTGCACATACACTTTATGTTATCTCTTTTGTATAGGACTTAGATAATTTTTCTGTTAATTTAAAAAGGTCAGTCTGTTTTGTCTCAGCTAGTCAGCTAAGTAGGTTTCTTAGTTAGCTAGTTAGTTTTGTTAATTTATGTTGGTAATTTATGTTGTACGTTGCACCTTGGTCCTGGGGGGACTTTGTTTCATTTCACTGTGTCTGTACTAAACTGTATATGGTTGAAATAAAAGCCTACTTGAATTAGAATTAGACTTTGTAACTCCTCATATGTCAATACATTAAACAAAAAATGGATTCATGTATATTTTGCTCTTCTGAGATAGAAACTCTCAATCATTCATTTTTTACATACCCATTTGTGTTAGGCTTTTGGTCTGATGTATGCATCTGGTTGTCTCTAAAATTGTATAATATACCTTCTTCTACCTTATTACATTGATATGTATGGCAGACACTGTTAATCTTGTATTAATTCTGGATAAATACCATATTCATAGCTGTAAGTGTCAAGGCAAAATTCCCTCCTTTGCCTCCTTTGTTTACATGTAACTTTGTCAAATACTTTAAAATATATAGATAAGATGACTAGAATGTCTAGAAAATTATATACACTCATTCGAAATCTTTGATTTTTCAATGTCGCCTTTTATATGACATTTTTATATATTAAAAAAAATTTCATTCTTTGTTTCTCTTGTGATGTGAGTGTTATTTACTATAGTAATATATTATATATTATGTGTATATTATTTACATTTATACTATATACTATTATAATAAACAATATATTTCTCATGAAAATTCTCAGATTTTTCTTGTGCAAAATCAATTCAAATAGTTAAATAAAATTACTAATGTGATTTAAAAAAAACATGTAATTTAATTTAATTTAATCAATAGAAGAATGAAACTTCATACAACATAATTATACAAATATTAGATGCACATGCACCGATTCCAGTGATTTAGAAACAAGAACAAAAACAGAATAAATAATGAGCAGCGAGTAGCTTCTCATTTCTTAAACAAGCACGTCTGAAGACCATATCCTGTGGTCATGGCCAGATGTTAGTCTGTTTCAGAAGGGTCAAATTACTACTTTTCATGCATCAAGCAAAGAAAAGAACTAAAGGGATTGCTAAAACTACTAAAATTGGCTAAGAACTGCCCAATGCATTATTAAACCCTGGGAGAATAGTGGTGAACAATCATCTTTAAAGAAGACAGGTGGTCGGGAAAAACATCCTGAATTAGTGTGATGGGAGATCGTGGGAGATACTTGAAATTGTTGTAAAAAATTAAAAATAAAAAGAGAAGAACTCACTACAATGTTTAATAGTGAAAGTAAGAGCATTCCCACACTCACACAATTTGAAGAGAACTCAAGGGATTGGGATTAAACAGCTGTGTAGCCTTAAGAAAAGCACTAATACGGAAAACAGACTTCAGTTTGCTATAAAACATCTGCAAACTGAAGCCTGTTTCTGGGGTTGCTTCAGTTTGGTCAGGTGACGATCTGAATGTACTGAACCAGATATTCCATCAATGAACTTTTTTCTTCCCTTATGGTATGGGCATGATGATCCCAGGATTCACTGAGCTCAAATTGTGAGAGAGTGGTTCAGGGAGCATGAGACATAATTTTCACATATGGATTGGCCACCACAGCGTCAAAACTGAGAGTCTTTGGAATGTGATGGAGAAGAATTTACGCAGCGGTCTGATCATCAATACAAGATCTTGGAGAGAAATTGATGTGACTCTGGATGGAAATAAATGTTGTGACATTGTATAAGCTTATTGAAATTATGGCATGGGTGTAATCAAAGCAAAAGGCAATCCAATGAAATATTAAGTAAAGCCTTTATTTTGTCACATATACATTACAGCACAGTGAAAATCCTTCTTCGCATATCTCAGTGTAACTGGGGTCAGAGCGCAGGGTCAACCATGGTACAGCGCCCCTGGAGCAGTTAGGGTTAAGGGCCTTGCTCAAGGGCCCAACAATGGCAACCTGGCCGAGCTGGGAATCGAACCACTCAGTGTCTTAGCCCTCTAAAATGCACTCTACAGTTTTAGAGTAAAACAGTTTTAAAATGATACTTTGGGTGCATTTATATCACTATAACAATAACAAAGGAATGTAAATTTTCAGTGGTTTGTACTGGTCCTCTAGCAAACCTCTATGTCATTATTCTTTTTTAGGATGTCAGATTGGAGGCTCAATGGCTCAGGGTTAAGCACTATTGCCTCACATTTAGATTAGATTAGATTAGATTTAACTTTATTGTTAACTACATGCAAAGTACATGCACAGAGCCAATGAAATGCAGAGATTTTTAGTTTTTTTTTTTTTTTTTTTGCATGGTTGGAGGTACAAATCTCATCTCCAATCTGTGTTTGCATGTTTTATGAGATATATATATAGTGCAGTGAACTAAACAACAAAACGCTAACTGCTTTGCAAACTGCACAGATTCAGTCACATGATGATACGAAGTGAAGTGCCATATAAACGAACAAACAAACCAAGATTTCATTCACAAGACAAACAAATTCAGTCAGTCTTATTTGCATGCACCTGTGTGGCAATGTCTGGTCACAATGATGTGTCATACAAATGCATTTCACTCCGTCATTGCTTTTTACATCTCTAGGGGAACTGTGGACATCATGAAGTTATCGTGAAGTGGTGGAACCTAACTTAACCAATCAGTAAAATGGGAAAACAAGAAGAGGTGGCAACACCAGGAAAAGGAGAAGGACATTTTACCTGCCTTGGAACACCTGGTACCTAAACCACTGAGCCACGTCTTCCCCTCACATCAGTCAGATAAATTAGTTATTAGACTTGATCAATTCCAGATCAGAATGTTTTGTGTAAGAGCAGCAGATAGAGGGATGATAGAAGAAAACATTTTCAGCAAAACCTTGCAGATATGAAGAAGCATTCCTGACTCCATAAAGATTTAGGATGATAATAAAAACTGGTCCAAACTAAAAAGAGTGATCAGTGGTAGTGAAGTCTAAAACCATTCCCCCTTGGCACAAACTTCTCAAATGTCAGTGGTAGGGTAGGAGCTTGCTTTAACGTTGATAAGTCATAAGATGTGAAGAAAACCATTGACTTAATATTTTTAAATGATCGGCTTATACATGAATATATGCTTAAGTAAAAACTAGTACAAATGTTCATTTGAGTTGTTAATTTGTAACACTAATCCTAGAAGTTGCTCTTCTTTTTTCTAACTTTTATTTGAAGCTCCTGCACTTTCTATTCATCCTTAGTTTCACTTATTCAGCCTTGGTTCTTGAGAGGCCTATTTTATTTATATAGCACTTTTAACAGGGACACAAAAGAAGCTTTACAGCAATATATTGTAGATTATGGAAATAACGTTAATAAATGTACATTTGTGATGTATGTATATATTTATGGCTTGACCATTGGCCTTGCACTCTCAGGGTCACAGGTTCAAGTCCTGCCCCATGTCTGTGTGTGTGGAGTACTCCAGTTTCCTCCCAAAACATGCAGAATAATTAATGTTTCCAAACGTCAATATGCTTGTATAGTGTGAGTACATCCATGCTTTTGTGCTAGACAATGTATTGGCACCCAATCCTGGGTGTACCCTGCCTTGTGCCCAGTGTCCTCTGGGATAGGCTGCAGGCTTCCCATGACAGTGTACAGGATACGAGGTATAGAAAATGAGTGAGAGTATAGATGTTTAAGTGTGTAGCTTTATCAATTTACTTGAGACAACATGGGGAAGAAACCTTGACTCGAAAATGGAAGCCATTGTTGTTTCAGTGATCCTGAATAAACACAGCCAATCAATTTTACTGTCTCAAGACAATAAGTCCTTCCTTCTTCCTAAGGTTGTTTCAAGAACTGAAACTAAAGGCAGAAACAAACCAAATTGTCTTTCCTTGGTTAGCACTGTCACCTTGCACCTCTAGGGTCCTGATTCGATTGCTGGCATAGGGCTATGTGCATGGAATTTGCATGTTCTCCCGTTGTTCATTGGGTTTCCTTGTGGTTTCTTCCCAGAGTCCAAAGACATGCAGATTAGGCTAATTGATGTTCCTTTTTCTTTCAAAACATTTGTACTCTATGTGTTCTAACACCTTTTTATTGGAACCAGCTTTAACCTTTTGAGCAATTTTTTTGAATAACAGTAGCTCTTCTATTTTGTCTCTTACAAAAACAAACAAAAAACCCTTGGTTATTAGACAAACTTATGTTTTCAAGAAAAAGCTGTTGACAAAAATCCTGTAATGCACTGAAAAGGTTGTTATTTTTACAAACAAAGGTTTATATATTATGTTTTTAAAATTAATAAAGTTTTAAACGGGAACATTGATGCATTTATTCTGGGAGTGTAAGAAAATTTAAACGTTTTGGTATGAAGTGCATGATCTGGTTGAGAAAATACTGGTTAGAAAATTCACTATTAAATTGTAAAATATCACTAGATCTTCCTTCTGAATTAAATTGTTTATTAAATTTCATTACTTACCTGGCAAAGAAATGTATACTAAACCTATGGCCATCATCTCGTGTACCAACTTTAAAGATGTGTCTGGCACAAGTGGGTAATCTTCTTCCATTGGAAAAACTTAACTTACGATTTACAGAACAAATCTGAACTATTCTGGCGGATATGGGCCCCTTTGTGGAATCTACTTGAGCAACTATGACTCTTTCTTTTATGTTTTCTTTTACCGGACTGTTTTGCCCTTGTTTTCCATGCTCACTGTTATATTAATAGATTATTGTTTGTTTTTAAATGTTTGCTGTGGGTGTCGACTGTACATTGATCTGGCTCTGCCTTTTGTTGTTGTTGTTGTTGTTGTTAAATACCAATAAAAATAAATAAATAAATAATAATTATAAAGTTTTGTAATTCCTAAAACGTTTCTGACTGATATATTTGTATACATATTTTTCCATTTATATTTTAGTGCAATGATTTTTCTGTGTATTTTTTATTATTATATATTTGTTACTAATTTTACATTTTTCACTATTGGATTGGATGTTAATTAATTTTCTTCTGCTTAATCCTGATAAGACAGAAGTTCTAGTCATAGGACCACAAGTAGCTAGAAGTAAGCTTTCTGATCAGACTGTAACTTTAGATGCCTTTCTGTTCCATCAAGTGCAACAGTTAAAGACCTCTGTGTGATTATAGATTCCAGCCTTTCGTTTGAAGCTCATGTAGATAATATCACCAGGATAGCTTTCTTTCACCTTAGAAATATTGCCAAGATAAGAAACATATTGTCACTAAATGATGCAGAAAAACTAGTTCATGCTTTTATCACCTCTAGGTTGGACTATTGTAACGCCTTACTGTCTGGCTGTTCAACTAGGTGTATAAACAAGCTTCAGTTAGTTCAGAATGCAGCAGCGAGAGTCCTCACTAGAACCAGAAGATACGAGCACATCACCCCTATCTTATCTACACTGCATTGGCTCCCTGTGAAATTTCGCATCGATTTCAAGATACTACTTTTGACATTTAAAGCACTAAATGGTCTCGCGCCACAGTATTTGAGTGAACTGTTAGTGTCTTACGATCCGCCACGCCTACTTCGATCAAAGGATGCAGGCTGCCTGTCAGTACCACGTATTATTAAAACTACAGCAGGGGGCAGAGCTTTTTCTTACAAAGCCCCAAAGTTATGGAATAGTCTTCCTGTTAATGTTCGGGACTCAGACACAGTCTCAGTGTTTAAGTCTAGGCTAAAAACTTATTTATTTAGCCAAGCATTTTTGTAAATAGATTAACCTTAGGTAAAGGAGCAGATCTGGGGGACTCATGGACGTAGAGTATTCTGGTGAACTGGTATGTTTAGATGCTGTCCTCCCCACTCTCATTGTTCACTCAGGTTTGTTGACGGTGAGGTGATTGGTTGCTTTACATCTCAGGGGCCCCTCATGTTTGTGTTTCCTTCTGGCTCTCCCTTTTAGTTATGCTGTTATAGTTAGTCCTGCCGGAGTCCCTGCTTGCACTTTGCACTAATATACATTCACCTTATACATGTTGACTGTGACCAGACCTAACTGCCATCTCTCCTTATTTTCTGTTCTCTCCTTTTCTGCTCTCTCTCTCTCTCCCTCTCTTTTCCCTCCTCTGTCTCTCTGTCGAGCTATACATGTTCGCCCTGAGTTGCCAGTGATCCAGACCCCTCTGCCCTCTGAAGCCGTCTAACCCGTCCTGGAGTCCTGCTTCTGGTTGGAGATCCCGTCACATGGATGCCCCGTGTGGTCTGCCTGGATGCGCTTGGTGGCTGGGGATGGTTTCCATGAAGACTGTCCTATCATCGATTGATGCTCTGGGGACCTGTGACTTCAGTTGTTCGATAGCTCAGGACTGGAATCTCCTACAGTCTACCTGAGCCTCCGGGAACAAACTGGACTCCTTTTAATTTAAATTTTAACACATCTCCTGTTACACTGAACTTCCAGTACACATTATTATGCTGATCATTCTCTGCTATCCGTTATCACCCAGATGAGGATGGGTTCCCTGTTGAGTCTGGTTCCTCTCAAGGTTTCTTCCTATTACCATCTCAGGGAGTTTTTCCTTGCCACCGTCGCCCTCGGCTTGCTCATCAGGGACAATCTTATCATTTTGATTCATACACATTGCATAAAAACTTAATTCTTTTTATTGTGTAAAGCTGCTTTGCGACAATGTCAATTGTTAAAAGCGCTATATAAATAAAGTTGAATTGAATTGAATTGAATTTTCATTATTGCTGCTGGTCTCTGACAGCTCTCAATACCGAATTTTTTATTTTTTTTTAAATCCGACAATAAAGTCTCTTTTATCTTTAAAAAACAAAAAAACAAAATGGCGGTTGAGTGTGTGTGTGTGTGTATTTACGTGTGTGGGCGGCGTGTTGTCATGTGTAATGTCGGTAACCCACCGCTAGTCGTCGCTGTGATTTTTATCCTCTACAGACGCGTTCCTCCACTAAACCCCGCCCCCTTTTCTTGTGTAGCGGACTCGGTGTAGTGATGACGCGACACTGAGGAAGTTCAGTGCGGTGATGAACGAGCACCTGCGAGGAGCTGAGAGACACAGACGCCTCGGATTTAACTTCCCTCCGCGGAAACACACACAGTAAGTGTCCTTTATCGGGGACTAGACGTCTGTGGGAGGGGTGACGTCATTCTCCGAAGGCTACCGAGCTAACGTGTACAGCGGATACTAGCGTGTAGCTCTCCGGCTAAAAGCGGTGGAGCAGGATTAACACTCGCGTACTACAGAGTGCGGTTAGTGCGCGTGTTGCCATGGCAGCCAGGGGGAACCTCCTCACCTACTGCCGAGTACGGAAGTGCGCAAGTGCGCTGGGTTACACCGGGAGCGTGCGGTTATACGGCAATATCAGCACTCGGGCGTTAAAGTGGCGTGTCACACCCGGGCTGGATGATGGACAGATCAGTGTTTAAACAGGCTGGAAGAAAATAAATAACAAGTTAAACATTTAAATAAATAAATAAAGCACGAAGAGACACTGCTAATAGGAACAGCTGTTAGAGTTAAACATTAATCCGTTACACAGAACTGGTTTAATAACCAGGTTGGGCTGCTTAATAATTTAATAAATGACAAGTGATCTGTGTGTATGTATGTGTGTCTGTTAAAATGCTTTTTTTTCTGTATTAAGCAGAAGGAAAAGCGCAATAGATGTTGTGCAATCTGAAACAATGAGTCTCTTTTACAGTCACAAAACTACTTTTTAATGTGCAGTCCTGTTAAACCAGTGGAAAAGGCGATTAAATTAAATATTTTATATCAATAATAAAAAAAATTCTTTTTTGCTAAAATGATAAGAAAATGTCCACCGTGTGTAATCTCACAATTATGTTTAACAAAAATTGAACATGCATTTTTTTAAACAAAATATTTGAAATTATTTTACTGATCAAATAAGTTTTTATTTCATTAAAAATTTTTTGGAAGAAATCTTTCAGAAAAAAAACAACAAAAAAAAAACTCCTAACTAATTACAGTCCATTATGGACACGAGCGGGATAAAGAGTTCACATCCGAGCAGGTCATTTTATGATGGAATAAAAAAAAAAAAAAAAAAAAGGTCAACCTTTTGGTTGTTTGCTGAAATGTTAAATTTCATAAATACATTTCAGTGACAGATTTTCATGTGCGATACATTTTATGAAGAAACAAAACATTGTTTTCATTTCTGTGCCTCCCCTGTGACGCATTTACAGAAGAACTGAAGCCCAGCTGGCAGTAACGAGACGTGACCGGCTGTCTTCTCTCCTGAGGTCGTCGCGTGGTTTTAGGCTAATGAAATGTTAGCAGTATTTCTGAATCTTGCAGTGTCCAGCCAATGAAATCGTTCCGTACAAAGGATTCATTAGTTAGTTTTTTTCAGTTACCATCATGTGACATAGAAGGAATTTGAAACCTGACACAAATCAGCAAACAATCTGAGATTTTGGACAAATTGATGAAAAAATAAATTTCTTGGATACACCTTCATCACTTCATCGAATGAAACTGTCCTTGCTAACTTTCTTCACTAAAGTTTGTACAAAGTGGAAATGTTTGTAAGCTCACTTCGCTCGGATGCAAAATGAATTTACTGGCGTAAACAAGTTTAGAACGGCATGTAACTTATCCAGCATTCAGTTTGTTCCTTCATATGTTCCTCGTATTCCCGATGCAAGTTTCTTGCAAAATATTTTATTCTATTCATAAGGCGAAGATTCGTAAGGGAGGGCGTTCCTGCCAAGGTCCTGCTGTAAGACTGCTTTTGCTGTCTCTACAACTCGCTGCCAATCATTAATATTAACATTCACTTTTACTTATTACTGATTAAAGTCCAGCTTGGATGAAGTCGCTTGGAAAATCATAAGGTGTTCATTTAATCTTTTCTAACATCAGCTCATTTATTTATTGTGAGACCCTTTTTTTTAAAAATATTTTTTTATAAATTTTTTAAACAGTGTTTAAAAGTACTATAATAAGAAGAAGAAGGAAGAAGGAGAAATGCGGTGGACCGGCCGTGAAAGAAAATATGTGAAACTCTAAAAAGAAAAAGAAAAAATCTATAAATAAATAAAGGAATTGATGTTAAAAATAACAGCACACAAAATAGTCAAACGTTTCTTCATCACCAGTCATACTGTGTCATTATGTCATTTCAAATGTGATCTCTATTTTTACAGGCAAAATCATATATCTTATTTATTTATTTATTTATTTAAGTTTTCTCCTATAAAAGGAGAAAACGAGCTGAAGTGACTTGGCATCAGTTCCGCGTCTGTGCTAATACGTTTTTATTTTGATTTTATGTTCCAGATGTCGTGGATAAAAGCTCTCACCGCTTGCCTTGTGCTCTCCAGCCTGCTGTTCAGCTCCCAGTCAGTGCCTATCAGTGTAGATAAAACTAAAGTCAAGGTGCCAGAGGAAACGGTGCAGGAACCTCCTCAGAGTGTGGTGAGTTGGGTTTAAAGCTTCGGTTCTGATCTGTATCGATCGATGTCTTTACTGATTCCGGCGTGTAACGTGTTGGATGAAGCCGCTGTACCGTCTTGATGACATCGCCAATGTTCGACCAGTCCGAGTCCTCACTGAAAAGTCTGGGTTCGATCAGATTAGAAGGCTGTTTATTTTTATAGTAAATTAATTAATTTAAGATGGAGGGGAAAAAAAATCGGATTGGGTATATTGTTCCAGACTGCTGTCAAGTTTATAAAAGTTTTTACAGGAAATTATAAATATAATATATTAAAGTAAATTTTGCATACAATTTAAGTTTAAGAAATTGTTATTCATTTTAATGAAATGTGGATTTATAGCATCAAGTGTTGAATCATTTCATGCAGTGTGGTTTATTTTGCCATCCTCAGTACAGCATATGATTGGTATACCTTTACAAACATTCTACAATAAATTAACATCAAGTTAAATAAATAAAATAGGTGTAAAATTATCTTTGATGCCTTTTTTTTATTTTTATTTAAGACAGATCAACATCTGTTTTGTAAAAATCTAAATTATTGCTAATAATTTATTTGTCTTGGTTTTTTTCTCTCTTTTTTTTCCCCAAACCTTTTTGGAAGGTATGTTCGATTTTCTATCTATTTATTTATTTATTAATTAAATTCAGATTAAACTTTTGTGTTTTCATGGTCAAAAAAACTTTATATGTTTACTTTAAATAAATTTTTCTGCTACTTTAAAACACATCAGCCCTGATCCAGATCTAAAGTGATATTAATTATCATCCCTGTTTCAGACAGAGTGCTACTTTATTTACACAGAGGCACACAAGTACACAGACAAAGTGTTTACTCAGCTGTGAACCTGTTTTTATTGCTACTGTTACTTTTACAAACCCTGAACACACTTAAAAAAAAATAAAAAAATAAAAATAATCCTGAGTCAAACATTCGATTCTTAATGAATTGCGGCTCTTATTTTCTGCCTTTTTTTTCTTTTCTTTCCAGGACACTGGACTGCATTATGACCGCTATCTCAGGGAAGTTATCGATTTCCTCGAAAAAGACCAGCATTTTAGAGAAAAGCTTCACAACACGGACATGGAGGATATAAAGGTAGAGTGACTTATCCTGCCTTAAGGTTTAGGACGCGTTCTCGGTCAAGTCGTTCTGATCTGATGTCGTGCTTCCAGCAAGGGAAACTGGCTAAAGAGCTGGACTTCGTGAGCCACCACGTCAGGACGAAGCTGGACGAGTTGAAAAGGCAGGAAGTGAGTCGGCTGAGGACGCTGATCAAAGCCAAGCAGGACATCGAAGGAGGGAACGGTACGCGGCCTCATACGGTTATTTAACATATAATACAGTGAATATAACATGTGGGCTTGTTTGTTTTCTGGTTAAAAAGGAATGGTTGACGATGATCAGCGTTCAGAATCGAATCCCGACTCTTGAATGTCGTTCGAAAATTTTATTTTTCTGTCCCACGTGATGTGTAGACGTGGCTGTGGACCATCAGGCTTTACTGAAGCAGTTCGAGTACCTGAACCACATGAACCCTCACACGTTCGAGGTGGAAGACCTGGACAGACTCATCAAATCGGTAAGTCCTGATTTGACTCCCCATCAACGTTCGAGGCAGCACTCGGGGTCGATCCAGTGGGGTTGAGGCAGGTCGAGTCAGGGTTCTGTGCATTCAGGTTCTTCTCCATGTCTTCATGGAGTGGCATTGTGGATCTCACAGGAGCATTGAACACCATCGTGCATGCTTTTTTTTTTCTTTTTTTTTTCCTCCCCCTTTCCTCAGGCCACGAAGGATTTGGAGAACTATGACAAAGAACGTCACGAGGAGTTCAAACGGTACGAGATGATGAAGGAGCACGAGCGCCGCGAGCACCTGAAGACCCTCGACGAGGAGAGCAGGAAGAAAGAAGAGGAGCATTACGAGGAGATGAAGAAGAAGCACGCCGAACACCCGAAAATCAACCACCCTGTACGTTCAAACCACACCGTCGCCGTTTCTTTACACTTTCTCCACTAGTGTGTGAGACTTCCTCTTAAAGTTCAGTCTGGGTTTCTTCTTCTTCTTCTTTTTCAGGGAAGTCAGAATCAGCTGAAGGAGGTGTGGGAGGAGGCGGACGGTCTCGACCCTGACGATTTCGACCCCAAAACTTTCTTCAACCTTCACGGTAAGGTGTTTGAGTTCCACCAAACAGGTGAACGTATCATTTTAATGCTTTTTTAAAATTTTATTTTAATCCGTATGTGTCATGTTTACGTGTTCCAGATACGAACGGAGACGGATTTTTCGACGAACAGGAATTGGAGGCGCTGTTTACTAAGGAGGTACTGTTTAGATTTTTCTGCTTTATAAGAAAAGGAAAAAAAACAAACAAGTGAGTACAGTTCTCATTAGCGATTAAACAATTTTGTCCTCACAGCTGGAGAAAATCTACGATCCTGCTAACGAGGAGGACGACATGGTGGAGATGGAGGAGGAGAGGTTACGGATGAGGGAACACGTCATGAACGAGGTGAACGTTCGTGAACTGAACAGCTTGTTTATGAATATGCTAATTAGGACTCTCCCTCTAATTTTCTCTCCTTCACAGACTATTATTATTTAAACGAGCAGGGATTTCGACTTGTGTCATCATTTTGAACTGGTCAGAATGGTTACCGTGACAACCACTTCTTGTAATCATTAATAATATTAGCACACGTTCATCATCCTCTAATCTTCATCATGATTGGTCCGAAGCTGCGATCGCGCCGCCCTCTGGTTTGTGATGTAAATTTGCATCTTTTTCTCAAACAGGTCGACATGAACAAGGACCGCCTGGTCTCCTTAGACGAGTTCCTGGTCGCCACTCAGAAGAAAGATTTCCTGGAGTCGGACAGCTGGGAGGTCAGGAAGAATTACATGATGTTGCTGAAGATTGTTATCGAGTAGTAGCTTAAAGCTAATTCCTCTTGTCGCGTGTGATCTCTAGACTCTGGAGCAGAACCAGGCATACACCGAGGAGGAGATGCGGGAGTTTGAGGAACATCTCGTCAGGCAGGAGCAGGACCTGAACGAGAAGACGGCCGACTTGCAGAAGCAGCGTGACGAGCTGGATAGACAGCAGGAGCAGCTCAACGCGCAGAAAATGGAACTGAAACAAGTACGAGAGTCAGACGTATTGACGCGTATATGCTTCGTGTGTAAATGTCAGAACATCTCGCCGGTTCGTTTCTCATCTTACAGATCGTAGACATATTACACAGATTGCACCTCGTTAAATTCCTAACACGGATTTTTCACCCTTCCGTAAGTGGGTGAAAAAGTGATGTAGTGTAAACCTCACAGCGGTCACACGACATGGCATTGAGAGGAGTTTGGATCGACCTTTTGAACGTTTGGGTGTACCGTAGGTGAATAATCTGCATCTAGATATAAAACGTCATGCTCAAGGTCTGTGGCGTGACCACGTGTAACCTGTGAAAGGGTGCAGGCTAGAACCATGATGATATAAACTATTAAGTGGGTTTGAGTCCCAGTCGCGTTCATGTAATCTCTTAGGTGTTCCGCTCTCTGAACGTTCACAGGAACGACTGCAGTGAGCTCCGAGCCACCTCGGTCAGGATCGACATTTAAAGAAGGCCGCACACATCTGTGAAACATTTGCACCGTTCAAATGTTTTATTGTTACCAAGAGTCTCATCGCTGGGGACAGTCTTCTGTAAATGTCGATCGGCTTTGCGCCTAAATTCAGCAGAAATCTCCTCAGAAGTCCCGGTTTGATTTGAACGCTCCTCTTCTATATGAATATATTGAAAGTGTCGCGATTGAGCTGTGCGTTTGTTTCTCCACAGGCCGTAGAGCACATGGAACGGTTAAAAACGCAGAAGGGTCCGCCTGAAGTTCACGGTGAGTAAAGAAAAGAGAAAAAAAAAAAAGACTTAGAAAGAGTGACGTGACAAATAAATCATACTCTCCGTATATACAGTTAAGACTATTGCTCAGTGTTTAATCTGTGTGAACAGAACGCTTGTGTGTTCTATGCCGTGGTGTGGTTCTTTAGGTAGGTGAGAACACAGCACTCGTACCCCCTGCTCCAAAAAAAAAAAAAAGAACCGACTTGAGTGCAGGAAGTGATTTTTAAACTTGTTTTTTTTTGGTCTGCAGCATTTATTTTTACTTATTAATTTTGTTGGATTTATTGAACACCTGAGGGAGAGCTGTAGCGCAAACGTTCTGGAAATTTCAGAAAATAGGAAATATGCCGTGACAAAATGTTTGGATAATTATGTTTGGAGTTTTTAATTATTTCATAAATACACTCAGCATTAAAGGCTTCACACGAGCTGTAGTTCTGTTCTTATAGGAACACCAACACGTTCGGAAATTGAAGCCAGAGAGAAAGTAGAGCTCAAAGCAAATAATCTGACAACTTGAGCTCATGACACACTTTTTACTGATTAAAAAAAAAAAATAAATTTTTTTTAAACAATTGTTTTACTCAGTCGAGGGCAATGAAGTCCCAGAAGCCCCTAAAAACGAGCACCAGCCTCCACCCGCCGATCACCAGCAGCTGCCCCCGGGACACCAGGACGCTCCTGCAGCTCAGCAGGACTTGAGCCACAGTCAGCCTCTGCCTCAGGATTCACACCCCAACGTCATCCAGGACGTCCCACAAGTACCGTAGCCCGAGACCGGTATCAGGACTGTGCAGATAAACACACGCGCCCCACTTATTCTCCAGCGTCTGGAGGCGATGCATAAGGACCACTCACCTCTCCGAGTGCGTGTGTGTATCCTCCCGTCTCTGCTGCTCAATTACATTACATTTCATTTTATCCTTTAATTTTATCATATAATCCTCATCATGCTGGTTTGACTCCTGGTCAAGTTCGTTTTTGCACATTATTTTTTTCCCCTTAAGATTACAGAAAAAGGGCAAGATGGAGAAAAAAATAAAAATGTCAATCATTTTATTTTTTAATCATTTGCTCAGTCAAGTGTTTGAGGTTTACAGCTTAAGACAATTAAATACAAACAAGGTCCAGATAATTTCAATAAAGAACGAAGTTAAATTATAAAAACACTTGATTATAAACTTAAATTCTGCAATTTATCTTGGTCTTAAATTCAGGTAAAGAAAAAGTTGATAATCCTACCATAAGCACATGGTGTGTTTTTATTTTTAAATCATTATTTAAAGTCCAGTTTTGTTTACTCCTGGTGTAAGAACGCTCATTTTAAAAAGGTGCAACAAATTTTCTGCACAGAATAAAAAAAAAAGAATGTCTCCTCGTTGTATGGAATTGTGTGCTGTTCTTATTAAAGTTTGTCAAGGCATCCTGGCATCATAATTTTGTTTTTATTAAAAACCGCCATGAACGAGCATGAATCAGTATCATTTCTCCAGAGCGGATTAAACACTAGTGTGTAAATTGTCATGACTTGCACACACTGCGCTGGCTGGAGGGGTGGGGGAAATAAAAGAAGAAGAAAAAAAAAAACGTCACAGTTTGGATTGAAATAAGGAAATACTTCAGAGGCTTTAACAGGATCATCACGGCAATGATGAATGTGGTTCAGCTGTAACATTTCCGTTAACCAGCGTTATGTTTAATAGTGAAAGTCAGAGCATTTGCAAACACACCGTAATGAGAACTTACAGGATTGGGACTAAACAGCTGTGTGTCCATAGGAAAACAACTTCTTAATGAGACTCACCAGAAAAAACAAAAAAACTTGTTTGCTAGGGAGCATAAAGATTGTGAAAGAAGAAGTGATGGAAAAGGGTCATGTGACCTGATGAGTCCAGATTGCGCCTATATCAGAGCGATGGGCGTGTCAGGGTAAGAATGGAAGCGCATGAAGTCCACTGTACAAGCCTCTGTGCTGGCAGAAGTTTACAGTTCGACTCCTCCATCATCAATGCAAAATAAAATATGGCAGATTTGTTAGGAATCAATGCTTACTTAAGGTGCGGTCTAAATACTAAAATCTAGCACGTCTTATTGTGCTTGTCTGTTTTTCTCAAAGAAGACCGGTCCTGTGCAACGAATCGCAATCACCACAGCTCACCTCTAATGAAGACATTTAATTCTATTAAGTATTTGTTATAGTGAGTGATTCTCTCTCTCCCCCCCAAAAACAAACAAAAAAAAAAACAGTCCCACAAATTGTACAAGAACAGTACAGATCATAGTTCACATTTTATTGGCTACATGTGTGTGTTTGGATTATAGACAAAGTGTGTGTTCTGGTCCAATCTTGTACTCAAAAGAAAAGAAAAAGGCACGAACGTTCCTGCTTTACAGAATTAAGGCTATCAACAGCGTGCGACTGACAGAAAAGCTTTAGAACGTACAAGGAGTTAGGAGTGGTATGGCTGTTACATTTCTTACTTGTGTCCAAACACCTTGCTATGTGGACTGAGATGGAGAGAGGGAGTCTGATGAGAAGGTTATTGGGTGATTGAGGAAGAGGAGGAAGGTGGCGTTTAGGGCTAGCTAGTCTGTACTGCAGTCATGACGCTCATCCCTCGGCTCGGTTTGTACGGTCCACCTCGTCCTGAAACACAAAAACACAGGATTCTAACATGAGCAAGCGTTCTCGGGTCATTCCATCTTAGTCAAACTAAAATCATGCATTTTGAGAATCATTTAAAAAAAAAGAAGAAAAAAAAAAGGTTGCATGCAGTTTAAAATTTGAGAACAGTGTAAACTCACCTGGGGAAGGAACTTATACAGGGTCATTTTAGCAAACGGGCGAAGTTTAAAATCAAGCCATAAAATCCTATTAGCCATGAAGAGCGATCCAAAAAGCGAGCTACAGCAAAAAGGGGGCGGGGTCAAACTGGCTTTATGTAGAAATCAAGTCAATGAGGAAAAAGATAACCGACTAATAGTATGAGCAACCTGCTGTAAAAAAAATTATTTAAAAAAAAAAAGAGTTTAATCTGTAATTGTTCAGGAATTCACAGTTTGACGTTTAATTTCCTCTTTTACAGCAACTCAATTCAGTTACAATTTACAAACTTAAAATTAACATGGAGTTCAATTCCTGGATCGGATTCAATCCCCTCTCTCATCAGACCGCATGTTTCACACCCCAACTCAACGATTACTGTTCGCATCATTGTAGTCAAATTCGTAAATTTTCCAGCAGCCAGATGGAAAGAAAACAGTCTATTATTTTGTGAAAAATCCCCTGAAAATACAGACAGACCCGTGTTTAATCCAGAAGCAAAATTGGTAACACGCACCCCCTGTGGAGCAGGACGATAAACAGTGCAAAAAAGACGCCAAAGCAAAGCTGTGGAAATCTTGCGACGGCTAAGCCAGACAAAAATGAGCTGTGATTTTTTTTTTCCAAGTTAAAAAAAAAAGCAAAAAGCCAGCACACAACTGATCATCCCATTTCAGGCAAGTGTACAGATTCTGGAGCACCAAAAAAAAAAATAATAAAAAAAGCCAGAGGAGGGAGAAACAAACAGAAAACAAAGAAAAGAAAGCAGCAGACAAAGCAGGTAATGCAACACGTCTTTATTGAAACATTCTCTCAAGGAGCAACATGAGCATACAAAGGCCAGGGCTGCGGGAATTTCTCCTAAATGAAATGTGGAAGAGGAGGATGGGAGGGGATTTACTTCAAAACCCACTGGTGAGAACCAAGGGATAAAGGATGTGCGAGAAAAGAAAAGGAAAAAAAAAAAAAAAACGGAAAAAAACTCCTCGTATGTATTGGATTAACAGTGGCGGTTAATTTTTTTGCATTTTATTTTATACAAAAAATAAATTAATGAAAATCTTTAAAGTTTCACATGAATATCTATTTGCTTCTTTTTTTTTCTTTTTTTTCTTTCTTTTTTTTTTTTTTTAAACACAACCTTGCTGAAAAATCACAACACTGACAGTTTCAGCTCCGCACGGCTCTCAGTAAAATATCAAGGGTTACTTGATAAGCCAAAAGAAACATACCAACTGATGTCAAAAAAAAAAAAAAAAAGAGAAAAAGAGGGGTTTAAAAAAAAAAAAAAAAAAAAAAAAAGGGCACAGGTTAACCCATTCTCAGTAAATGAATGTTCGAGGTGGCCAAAGACAACTACGGTCTTCTGAAAGCGCTTTAGGATCTCATCGCTTGAGCATTACCTCGAGAGCTACCTCGAGCTCCCTGGGCAGCTCCTCTCTTGAAGCTCTGCTGATATCCTTCCTGGTAGGAGGGGGGAAAAAAAAAAAAAAGGAACAAGAAGTCAGTCCAAAGAGCAATTATTAAATTTAAATCAATCCGACTAATGCAATACTCGGACATTGTTTTCTTTTAAATCAATCAGCACAACTGATTTAAAAGTCTAATGATTATTGTAAATATTTTAGTTTAAGATCCAATTTCTTGTTAGCCGTTTAACTCTGCCGTGTCTCCCCCACAGTGCTACAATGCAAATATCCCCATGTTACCCCTATTTGTACTGTAATTCACGCAAGTGCATTTTCTTTAGTATGCGCTGTGGTTCTCTTTTAATAATAAACTCATATTTGTGGTTTTTGTGAAATTGTACAGGTTCCTGCAGACGATTATTACATTCAAACGAAACAGCCGCAAACGACCGAGGCAGCGAACTTTGAACCACGAATTCACAGGGGTCGACTGTATGGAGCTCAAAATGAATGAAGGTTGCTCCGTCACACTGGGCTCTCGGGGTATTTTACATGCCCTCATCTCAGACCACTGCGAATACGTTTGCTCAAGCGGTCCGTCTTTTGTCTCATGGTGATGCCTCACATCACTGTCAGTGGTAGTTTAGTGGTTAATAAGGCATTGACTCTGGGTCGGAAGGTCCCAGGTTCAAACCCCGCCACCGAGCTTTTAAGCAAGGCCCTTAACCCATAACTGCTCAGATGTATAATGAGAAAATATAAAAATTAAAACATTTAAGTCGCTCTGGATAGGCGTCTGCCAAAAATGTAGAGGTTTATAAAACTTCCATTCATCTTTGAAGTTTCAGATTTCACACATTAGCAGGTGGCACAGCACTGTGCCGAAGTGCATTGTTTGTTATATTTGTTTAGAATTGTAAAACAAAAATTGTGTTTATGGAATAATTAAAAAAAAATGTATCTGCACCTAGGTATCATAGGATCGTAATCGTGCCATCCTTGATTCCTTATTTAATCAATTCCTCACTTACTTGAATCCCTACTATATACAGGTAAGGTTACTTTAAGTGATGTAAAGAAGATTTATGAGGCTTGTGTTGCAATAGAAGACATTTTAGCTGCAGGAAAACCCATCAGACAATGCGCGTTTGTGTGATGAGCGAGTGCGTACCCGTTGGTAGGTGCTGCTGGAGTAATCGCGTGGAGTGCTGAACTGGGTCTGTCCGTAGCCCGTGTTGGGAGTGTTAGGGAAAGGAGCGCGATATCCGTCATATCCACCTGAAAGCAGATCAACACCAGGGTTTACGAAATGTCCCCGGTTCTGTGCAGCATGTCGAGAAACAGCAAAGTATTTCCCCTGCATTAAGCCACGCTCACAGAAGACCTTAAAAAAGGTCAAAGTTCAGGGAATCCACTGTAGCACATCAAAACATCAACCTATATGCCAATACCTTTGTCCCAATAATGTACAACAAATCAGAGTGTAACTAGAATTATATAAACCTGCATTATCGCAGTACTGTCTCTTGCACAAGACTCATAAGAAACAAAACGCACCCCTGAAACCATTAGATGGTCCGCGATACCCATTCATGGCCCCTCTGGCATTCCGGGGCCCTCCACGTGGCACGGCTCGGCTGCTGTAGAAAGACTGAGGCTGGCGTCCGAACCCTGCTCCCTGACCTGACGGCTGCTGGCTCATCGTCTGGTGGCCCCCGGAGGAAGGAATTACTTGGTCTTGAGAGTGGAACGCTCCTACAACTGAGCAAGAAAATGCAAAATAAAAAAGTTAACAAAACGAAAGCAGAGAGTCATGAAGTGTAATTAGTTTTGCTGATGTACAAATTAAGCCCTTAAACTCTAAGGAATAATCAATCACCACAAACATTAGGTGCAAAAATAGTCTGCAGGAACAATGAGTTATGCCGCTTTCACACCTGGCAAAGGGATTATGTAACATGTAATGCTGCAAGAAGTGGCTACAAAGGGGAAAAAATTTTTAAATAAAGTTTACTGCTGTGTGTGATTTTTCTCCACAGTACAGCTTGGTATAGGGGGAAGAAAAAAAATGTTTTCAGAAAAGGTATCCAGTGACGTCAAGCACTGGTCTTTTATCTCCCAAGTTTGAAGACAAAAATAAACAGCACGAACAAAATGATAGTGGGAGCACAGAAGATGCACAGTTCAAAAGTGTCCGGCTCTTTGGATTATTTATTTTTTTATTTAACAAAAAAGGAAAGACAACAAGGACGTCATTATGAAACGTGAGCGATGATGTTCATGTCACTTCGGCTCTTCAACAGCACGCGTACTTAATTTCTTTCATTGAATATTAACCGGTGTGTACCTGACTGGAGAGGTTCCTGCTGAAGCTCCTGCTGCTCCACCGAGTGTGTGGGCTGGCTGCTGAAGCTCTGGGTGTAAGTGCTCTGATATTGACTCGACATCTTCTGAGACTCGATCTCATTTGAAGGAGGAACTGGGGCGTTCAGATTGAACACCTGAGGAGATGAACGGAAGGAATCATTTACGGAAGGAAATTTTTTTTTATTATTGGAAATTAAATCAAACATGAACACATTTCTGATTAGATAGTAAGATCATAAGGAACAGCGTTTCACAAGATGAGCGTTCTTCACCTCTATTTAACAAATGAAAGTGCAAGAACTACAAGCTCGCTCACAATGGAAATCTGACGATAGACTCTTAAGGTCTCTAGACTTCACAGATTGAAAGAATTTGATGACAAAAACAGCAACGCAAAACATGGTCTTTACTTCACTTTGTCTGCGGTACAGAGGTTCGATTGGATCAGGCCTGAGACCACCTGACTCATACCCCTTTTATATCAAGGACTATTATATTACAACCAACTAAAAGTTTGCACCATCTTTAAAAAAATATATATTTTTTTTTAAATGCTCAAATGCATTCTAGTAAAGATAAAACCAGGAAAACTCTCGCAAAGCCATGCTGAAGTTCGTTATTCTTGCCGTGCTTGCTGCAAACATTTTTTCGCCACATGCATTGCAAGTAGAGACGTTTTTTCCATGCGCTCGAGAATCACATTACAAAGCACTGGCACCAGACATGAACTAGCACCCGAGGTTCATTTTTGCTATGTAAAATGTGCTAGTAATCTTACCGCTTGCATGGACTGGAATGGTGCGGCGTTAACGTTGATGCCACTGTGCAGGGGTTTGGTGACTGTCTGAAAGGCCTGGGGTTGGGACGAGGGGGCGGGGGGCTGCTCTGACGACAGGGACATGGATACCTACAACACGGACAACAGGGAAATCACAACGAGCACCCGGAAAACATCTGGTCTACAACAGCTGTACGTGATGACACAGAGGAGATACCTGAAGGGGGTCGATGGGGTCGGGCTGAGGCCGAGGGTCTGTGGTGTGAGGAGGCGGCTGGTAGAGGGGCGGCGTAGAGGTGTATGCTTCGGTTGGTGGGGACACCATGGGAACCTAAGGACAAGAATGAAAAAGGATAAGATTTTAAAGTAAGGAACTTACTCCTCTTTTTTTAAATAAATTTTGGTCTCTTTCATCTCTCGGTATGCATGTACCTACCTGTGTTGGTTCTGGGTGTACAGGAACTGATGCGTGTTGAGGAAGCCGGGTTTCTGTGTGAGCTGCACAACAGCAAAGCACAATTTCAAAACAATTAATCTCATTCCAAGTCTAAAGTAGAGTCATTACCGAGGAAGGGACCGCGTCTGTGTCTGGCGCTTTTATGTAAATGCAACGTGACTGGAAAATCTGACTCGAACGGTACCAGATGCGTTTTGGGTAAATACGCAAATTTCCATCCTTACCTGGAGCACAGACCATCTGTGCCGACTTCATGGGCTGAGCGGAAACGATGGCCGGATCCAGAGACTGTCCGTCAAACTCCAGCATGGAGTCCTGAAAAAAAATTATTATACAAAAATACTTAAAACATGGGTGCAAGCAAGGATGAGCAGGACCAAGAACCTACATCATAGCCACCCAAGTGCACCACAAACCCTGCGTGCTTTATTAGTATGTCAAGACCTCCCAAAAGCCCTGGACACTGAGGTCACTCAATGTGATGCCACTTAATATGATGTCATAGGGAGTTTTGATCTCTCAATACCTCGAGATCACAGTGGCCTGGTTTGGTGGCGTTCATATAAATCCCTTAGGAGGAGCATATGGAAAAACTATTGGGTGCATTTTGCAAACCCAAAATCTGACCACCTTTTGAGTTGAGCCCATGAAAATTGCTCAGGCTCAGTGAGCTCTAGAAGTGAACAGATGTGGGCATGTATACATGCAAGTGTGCATGAGCTATGCAGGGAAATCTCATGTGAACTCACAGGCATCCTAATGGCAGCAGATTCCAAACTGTGTGCTGATTTTTATGAGAGTTTGAGCATGTTAAGACCCCCAAAATGGGTGGGATGTTTGAAATAAAGCGATAAAAACTAGAGAGGTACGTTTCCTGAAGAAAATGTGAGTGGTGCTTGCCGTGCGTGACGTCATAGAGCTTTCCATGTCATAGTCATAGATATAGAGGTCACAGCTGATGTTGGTCCCAATGTTAAGTCTACGGGACTTTTTGGGGCACCCCATTATCGACCAAGCTGCACGTTTGGACACCATTTGTGGGTCTACGACAAACAGTGCGGGACTAGTTACGTGCCAAACTTTCATACGGGAGAAGAAAAATAAACCTGTGATATTATAGTGTGCTTCGCCTTCGCAAGCACCACTAATTATAACCATTAGAACAAAAAGGCCTTTGCACATTACGACATCAGTATTATCAGTGGATGGCAATAACAGCATGACGACGACATGACTATGATGTCATAATGCTTGGGCCCCAATGATTTAGAAAGCACACTGAGCAATTTCTTTCTGGAATATCGGCACTCTGATCTGCTGACCTGCATGAAGTTGTAGGTGCCCTGCATCTGTGCCATGAGGTCCTGCACAGCCTGCTTCCTGACCAGTGGGTCAGTCGACGACGGGGGGAGTACGGGGGCGAGCGGGTGGGTCTCCGGGCTCACCAGATTCGGGCTCATCGATGAAGGAGGCTGCGGAGGCTGAGGAGACTGTTGTTGCTGCTGCAGCGAGCTTACGATCTGTACACAAAGACGAGGGAACAACAAAAAAAATTTGAAAATTTTTTTTAAAGCTTGATTTTAGTTTCAAATTGGAAGCGGGTGGGGGGGTCATCTTAATTACGGACGGAGATCTCACCTCGGGGCTCACAGCCCATTCTCCTCCCTGCTCTTTTTCAGGACTGGTGTTGTAAGTGGCTTCTGGAATGAACTTTCGGTTTACAAACTGCAAAGAAAAAAGGGAAACACGGTTTGGCATCAAGAACAGAGTTTATTCTGAAAAATAATGAATACAAAATCTGCAGTACCAACCTCTGTCGCTTCCACTTCAATGGGATCTGTGAACTCTTGAGTCACCGATCCTTCTGCTAAACAAAAAATAAAACAAATGTTAACACCAGCGCTAAGCTCATCCCAACCGCCACGGTCGTACATTAACACTGAACGTGTACCTGGTTCCACCGGCTGCTCCTCACACTCCACCGATTCTGCAGGAGCAGGCTGCTGCTGCTGCTGTTGTGGCGGCTCCTCCTCCTCTTCCTCACACACTCCGTTCTGGTGTGTTTGTGTCTGGTCGAAGTAGCCGCTGAGCAGTATCTTGTCCAGAGTATCCTTAAGGGCCTTGTCTACAAAAAATATTTACAAATTAAAAAAAAAAAAAAAAGGGCACACAGGGCAGCTGTGAGAATAATTTAAATATCTTGTTACTTGCAGCATCCCCAAGCACACTATTACTCACTCCACTCCAAACCCCCCCACCCACTGCTACTTCCAAGAAACCCCTTTGTAGTTTTTTGGTTCTTCAGTAACATCTAAATTAACTTCGACCTGCCAAAACCATTGAATAACAGTGCCAGTAAAGTGCCCTGCAGATTTATTGTCAAATTTAACAGCATAAAAAGGTTTGAGTAAGAGGAGGAAGCGTCCAAGGAGTCATTTCAGATAAGAGGGTGGGGGTGGACCACCTACTCTCATTCTAATTGGCTCCCACTCACCCACATACAGCAGAAGCGTTCCAAAAAGCTTGAAACTTACTTTGCAAACCATCACTAAGAATACTACAGAGAAAAACAACAAGCAGTTCCCACCTCTGGCCAAGGAAGCCCAAGTGTACCTCATTGCACCGTGCATGAGGTTATTCAGCACGGCCCATACAGGGTAAGTGGAACAGACTGTATTAAAAATGCAGAAATTCTCATACTTACTAAGAAGTAGCCATGATTGGCTCACCAAATAAACACTGACCGATGCACGTTCATTTAAAAAAACAAACAAAAAAAAAAAAACAAGAAGCTTGGTGCAGAGTTTCGATACAGTATTCACCGACGCCACCTTGTTTCAATGTGCTGCACGTTATAATGAGCGAGTATAGCAGGACAGTTGCATTTCAGTGTGATGCTTGTTAATGAACAGAAAGGTTTCATTCGGCATAGGCCATTTTATTGGTTTCAGTTTCTTTATAATCGGCATGAAATAAGAGAACGAAGCATGTTTAAGGACTATTAATATATATAATTAAGCACCATAAATGTAAAACTATTTCTGTGCACTGCTGTTTGGAGTGTTTATTATTTAACAGCTATAAATAGCAAATAAACACTGCACAATAAATAGAATACTCTAAATGGCAGATCCCAATAACCCGCACACAACCGCCCCCTAAACCATGATCAGCCAATTTTGATTTCTAACAAATTCACACTGCACATTCACAGTATTAAACACTGACTATACAAACCAGCTCTCTGTCGTAGTCTACCCAAATGAAAAGCATGTGCCACCCTGTGGGTTACTTGGTATTATGTAGCCACATAAATTTAAGTGTTGCACAATTACTTGATCATAGAATTACAGTTAGTGAACATCCACACTTCGGACTGAAAGGTCTCAAGCTTCGGCCAAATTCCCATGACTTGTTTAGGAGAAGTTGCAGAAAGAGACAAGTTTAACGATGACGGTGCTGCTTACATAAACGTATTCGAGAAAATCTATTGTGGCCTTGTTTTAAAACCTGTCCAAAACAAATTAAGATTCATACGATGCACAATCACCACGGAGACTTGTACACTGTATGAAAGAATCAAACATTACTCATCCTTACACACTCGGTGCCTGCAAAGAACGCCCAGACACACAACTGAGCATAAAAAGCAACGGACCCTGGACACGAATAAATAATTGCAAAACAAGACACAGGGTGCATCAAAATCCCATAAGTTTTTTTTGTTGTTTTTTTTAAACTACAAAAACCTTTTTTTTTTGAGCAATTAGAAAAAATGTTCCTCGGTCATTTCTTTTTGAGAACATTTCTCATCAGCTCATGGGGGTTAAAGTCTGACTCATTGTGTCTGACCCTGCCCATTGTTGATGCCCACAGGCTTTAAGAGAGAGCCTCGGGCACAATGCCCGGCTGCTGACTCAGGCCAACGAGTCGAGAGGAACACCTGGGCCTTAGCAACGCTTTACAGAGCGCCACTGAGGAAACGGCTCAACGAATGATTCTCAGGTGATGCAGTTCTATCTGTGACGAAACGTCTAATTTTCTACAAATACAGTATTTACAGAATTATTCATCTTACACACTATAAATAGTTTGCGAAAAGTTTGTATTTCATACCGAAAGTCTGCATCCCAAACTTGTTCGTATTTAAAAGGTAATTAGTGAGAACTTACATGTGGTTCCTGCCACGGCTTTATCTCTTCCTTCCATCAACTCCCACAAATGCACAGACGCCTCCTCAAACTGATCAGTCAGCCTGAAACAGATACAGGACCAGATTATAACCAACCAGAGCGCCAGACACTAGACCGACCATACATACATACACACAATATAATGTTTATAATAACTGCACAAATTGCGATATTTAACAACTCTGGTCCATTGTCCGCTTAAATATTCCCACCTGATGTTGGGGTCCCTCTCAGGTCCGACCAGCTTGTAGAAGTCGTCGAGTCCCGTGAGCTCTGCCTCGGTGAGCAGAGGCCCATCGTTCCCCCGTTCCACCTGCCTCAGCTCCTGCCTCACACTCTCCTCGCCCAGTTGGTCCAGAACGTACTGCACCTCCAGCACAGCCTTCAGGCGCCGCTGCTCGATCTCCTCACGCTTCAGCTGATCCCGCCGCGCAGACTTCTTCACAGCCTTCTGGATCTGAACAAGGGAAGCCAAAACAGGGGAAAAAAGGGTCACACACACAGGCTTGTCTAGCAAAATAACTCAAAGACTGATGATCTGCATCAAACCTCAATGTTTAAAGACGAGAAACTCTTCAGCAGCTCCCGGGCAAATTCCAAGTTGTGCGTCACCTCCTGAGTTTTGGACAGAGCGTCCTAGATGATGAATAGAATATATTAACATATTAGATTAAAAACCCCACAGAACAATTGCATGAGAATTTACTTAGTTCTGTTTTAAATCGAGGAAACATGTAGAGTGTGAACAAACTCGAGCTCTGTATCAACACCAGCTGATTTGATTTCAGGGTTTTGGAAGGGAAAGATTTTTCCATTTGGCTCTTTAGTTTCTGAGTCAGTTGTTGACATTCCTTGACCAACATCAGCTAATTTTGGCTAGAAAACCAGCTAACCTACGTTCTGGCCGTTAGCTTACGAGTACATCAGAGCATCAGAGTACATTCTCTGAAGACAGTGCACGAGTGTACAGGAGAGCACCTGATAGCACAGCAGGGCTGCGTTCAATAACTCGCGTCTGTTAGTGCTTTTTAAAAAGGTGCACACCTTTCGATAACGACATAGAAGTGATTCTGGCGTCGTGGTAGCTCAGTGGTTAAGACATTGAACAACAGTTGGGAAGGTCCCAGATTTAAATGACTTGACCACCAAGTTACCACTATTGGGCCCTTGAGCAAGGCCCTTAGCCCTCAACTGCTCAGATATGTAATGAAAGAGTGAAAAAAAAAAAGAGTAAAGTTACTCCAAGTACAAATGAACAAATGTAAACGATTTTCTGTTGCGTCACTCAGAAGCTTGTGTACTCGGCACAGAATCAGTCTGGTCCAACACTGGTCATGTCTGATCAAATTGGACAGCAGCCGATTACAGTTACTGGGTGATCGACCAATGCTTTATATATTAGGAATGTAATAAATTATTTAAAACGTTGAATTACTCAATTTTGGAGTCAATGTGATGATGCATGAACTGAGAAAAGAATTGCAATTCATAACTGATTCAATTACTAACAGGAGCAAACAAAGTGGAAGAAAGGACTAAAGATACTATACATTTTACATCAAGCAGAAATAACTCATTTTAAATACTAAAATCTGATCAGCAGATGTGCATTTTTATTTTTTGTACCAGTGTGCCGTCAAGCAGAAAAGGAGAAAGTCGTAAGAGCTGGAACTAACTCCTCTGACTTAATCTGTTAAATAGTTTGTCATACGTTAATAAACGATTATGGGTTATAATGGTTTAAGATGAATAACACGTGCACACTTAACACAAATCCACATGCCTGGGCTGAAATCAAAAGTAGTAATTAAAAATAAGTTATCACAGGATCTGTGACAAAATAAAACAACAAGACGTGTACAAACCAGCTGATCCTGGTTTAGCCGCTCTCCTTTGCTCTTTCGTGTCTTGTAGTCTTCCAGCTTGGACTAAAAAAAGGGGAAAAAATTAATTAGCTGTCTCATCACTCGCTAAACATCTTGACTAACCATGACACGCATTTACAGTAAGGTCTGATGTCCAGACGGTACAGGAAAGAAAAAAATAAAATAAAAAAAATCCTAGGCAGGCGGGCTTCACCACATTTATTTTCCAGGATCAGGTTTAGACGATAGAGGCATCCTATTACAATCAGTCTTATTCTTTCGCGCGAGCCCAAATACTAAAATCTAAAACCTTACTTTCGGATGTTCTCGCTGCTCGTCGTCGTGTATATAAACCTAAAAATGTTTCCCCAGAGCTTAAATTTTAACCAGTTTGATTTTATCTGATCAACTCTCTAAATCACAATTAATGTTTAATCTGATGTCCTCTCAGCATCTTTTCATTCACAAGAACATTGCTGGCGCGAGACAGGAGAGAGGGGTGGGTCTTAAAGCTGCATATCAGGGCTTAGCCACCCTACAGAGACTTTCAGAAGGTGGGAAGATCAGGTGTGGTTTTACAACAGGAACGAGGACAACTGTTCCTACCCAAGAAGGCATCTAAGGTTGGTGGAAGTTTTTGGAGGGTTGCGTTTGTCGCAGTACACCCCCTTTCCCCACAGCTGCTCTCCCTTCTCACACACCCCCTTACAAATCCTCAAAAAATGCAACATGGCGGACTTAATAGTAAAGAACTACATTTTCTTTAGCTTTTTGATCCGTACACTATATGCCTTAAAGTATTCACAGCCCTGACCATGACAACCTAGGCCATGTCCAAGGGCTACGCTTACATCATGTTACACACAGCAACATTGCTCAATCCCATTCAGATCGGATTTGCACGTCATGATGGTTCACGGTCGATTATGGCAGGACCGCGCACATCGGTACGCCTTTGCTCATGCCATGTGGGTTAAAGCGCATCATTTCTGCGAGTACTTGTTCATTTCAAACAGCTATTTTAGGAACAAAAAAAAAAAAATTAGGATCGAGCTTTCGCTCTGGAGGACAGTGAGCAGTGAGTCGGTTGTATTTGTTGAGGTACAGATAGAAGGAAAAAAAGCCAGATGCCTCAATTTAGCCATTTCAACAGCTGTTCCTAGCACTGCTATGAAATCCTGGTGTCGACGGTTGAATTCAGCAAGAGCACTACACATGCACTGGGGCACAAAGTTTCACAAATCCTGATCATATGTTCTCATGAGTCACATGACCATAAATAGGTTTTGTATCTAGTTCTAGCTCGCTCTCCACTCCTCTCGTCTGTGCAGGCTAAACATCAGAGTGTGGCGGTGTGTTCATCCAACTACAAGAGCATTAGTGAGCTCATGTTGGGCACTGACGTCGGGATGTCGATGAGGCTCCAGTTTCAATCCCAGCACCATCCCAAAGGTGTCCACTGGAGTTGAGTCAAGGCTCTGCGGAGGACACTCGACCTCTTCCACCACAACACGGCAAATCCTCACGGAGTCGGTTTTTGTAGACCTTGTGTAAGCACCGCCGTGCCGGATAAGGGATTTGGGCTCCTTAGTTCCACTGAAAATAAATTCTACATAATCCTAATACCCTACAGTGTGTAGGGATGGTCTACGCAAGTGTGGGATTCAGACAGACTTTGTAGGATGGAAGGACTCCATGAAAAAAAGCCAGGCATTACAATTAGTAAGTCTAAAGTGTCAAGTCATGTTATTAATTTCATCTGGAAAGTCATTTTGTTGCCTGGTTGGACAGATACCTTTCTCTTCTCCATGTTGCGGACCTTCTTCTCGATGATGTTAAGCACTTGCTTCAGGGCCTCATTGGGAGCCGAGACAGGAGCAGAGCCCAGCTCTGGACTGGAGGACTGAACAGCATAGTCGCCAGTGGTTGCAGATGGCATCTAGAGAAAAAAGGAAAACAAAAACAAACAAACAAACAAAAAACATTAAAATATATACACAAAGATTGAACAGAAATACAGAAAAGATCTGAAATCTGAGGAAAATCATCTTCCCTTTCGTGGCAAATTACATAAATATTTAATCAATTATTTATAGTCACAACAACATTTATTTATTAGCTAATCCACCCCACAGAGCAAATGGAAACGGGTCAGTGAAATGGACGAAAACTGCCAACGCTAAAGCTCAGAGAGCCCTGCCCGTGTCCTGCAGGGTGTAGCCGGCTAACCTCATCACCACACCGCGGCGCTGTGGCCTGCCTCACCTCACAGCGATCCGCTCACAAATAAAAAAAAAAAAAAAAGACATTTTTAATTATTAAAAGGTTTCCTCTGCGTCTCTGGCTCTGACAGGAAAAATCATCGCATCCGTTCCTCCTTCCTTCTCTCTTTTCTTTCTTCCTTCCTCCCTCACTCCATCCTTTCTTCTCGGCTCGATTGCTAACGCTAACTAGCTAGCGCGTGCACGGGTTACTATTCTAATCGACGGGCCGCAACCGTTTAAATAGCACTCCATTAGTAAGAGTAAATGATTACAATATAGAGTCGAACAGAAAGAAAGCGATCATTTCTCCAGTCATCATTGAGCTACCTCATGCTATCGCTGGGACTGAGCCATGCTAACATGCTATGCTAAACGGCATGAACTCGACGTCGGCTCGAGGAATTCATCGTGTATTAACTTTCCTAAACACTATTCTTACCTTTACTTTCAATACTGAAAGAGATGTCAAACCTCTCTGTGTGTTTGAACGTTTATTTGTCGAATGTTGCTTCTTTTTTTTTCTTTTTTCTTTAGGATATTAATTAGCTACACACGCTCCAGCCCGTCGGCCTGCCCGGCAACTACAAAAATCGCAGCTAGCCAAGAAAAGGATTTATATGGCTGGAAAAAGACCCCACTGGGCTGACCTATTATCGCCTGATTTTACTTTTGTAGCATTTGAATTATTTCTCAATGTAAATGTCTTTCGATATATGAACAGTGTAATCGTATGAATTACATAATTTAAATATACTATCAAGCATCAATTTGTAAAATGGCTGAACAGGTTTTGTCTTAGAGAAACTAACAGGCATAGAAGTGGTCAGTTCTATACATATACCGTTTCCACAGAGATCCGGTTACAGTGTGAGAGCTGCGCAGAAAGATCTAGAGCCCTGCCAGTTTGTACACTGCACACTGTGATGAAGCTTATAGTAAATAAAGCTCAGTGGTGTGTAATCCACCAACACTGTCTACGTCTAACTTATCCTTCTATAATCACCTTTTTACTGAAGATTATTATTATTATTTTTTTTTACTTAAGATTATTGTCCTTTAGATATTGGGTAGATTTTCCCATTTAATTAAACTATTGTAACTGCAGGTAGAGGTAGCCAAGACCTGATAGAGCTGGCATGCATGTCTCTTTGTTTCTTAGATTATGTTTGTTTTCTATGTTTTCTTTTTCATTAATTATATATATCCTTCATTTGTTTCTTGAATAATCTTTATTTTTTTAGTGTTTCTATTTTGTATTTTTCTTTTCATTTTTAAATTATTAAAAATATATATTATCTAATTAGTGCTTTCGTTCCCAATTTCTTTTTTTTTATCAAACTAATATTTATCAAACATTTACTTTTCTTTCTTATATTATTTTTAATTTTTTTTTATTATATTATTTAAATTTTTTTCAAAGATCTTCCTTTTCATTGTTTATTTTGTATTTTAATTTATTATATATTCAATTTTATATATTAAATAAAATCTCATTATATCTTTATTTCCAAATTTTTTTGTCCCTATTTATCACCTTTCTTTCTTTCTTTCTTTATATTTTTTAGTTCTTTAATTTCATAATTATTTTTGTTTTTATATATTCTATATATATATAAAATAAAGACATAAATAATTCTGTAGAAGACATATAATTATTGATATGTCTTCTACAGTATATAGATAAAAGAAATGTTTTGTCTGCACAAATGCTGCTTGTTAACTGACACCGTATCTTTACGTTTCATACATTGGAGGACCCGATAAAAATTATGTCCAAGAAATTATGTCTGTCCAACCAGATTCTGTTGCAGCATCCTTTTTCAGTACTTAGTATTGTTGCCTCACAGTATGACAAGAAGGTGATGATGAAACTGCCTTCTGTTGTCTTTATTAGGCCTCAAGCACTATGATATTGGCACAATGATGACGTGACTATGACATCATCGCCATCACTGATAATGCTGTTTTAATAGTGCTGATGTCATAAATGTGCGAGGCCCCTCTTGTTCTCCTTCATTTATTTTTAGGGCACAAGCCCTATGACATCAGCCCTATGTCGTCATATTGTGTGAGGACCCTCTTGAACTTTTAAGGATATTTTTCCCCATCATCCGGGGCTTTCTGGGGGTCTTAACATGCTCGACAACTCATGAAAATTGGCAGACAGAATTGGGATGCAAGCTGCCATTAGGATGCCAGAGCGTGCCACATCTGGGGCCCTCACACATGATTTTGCTCCATGGCTCTTACACACTTGCACATATGCATGCGAAACACAATTATAGCTCAACAGTTTTGCACTGCATGTCACGGGCTCTACTCAACAGGAAGTCAGTTATTATGGGTCATTTGCAAAACACACCCAAAGGAATTTCATATACTCTTCCTAGGGAATTTATACAATTGCCACCAAACCAGGCCTATGTGATCTCAAGACATTGAGTGTGCAAAATTCTAGAGGGCTTTTTGATTTCTCAAATGGGTCGACCATGATGATGCTCCTATAAGGAGGGAAAGCCTCAAAAGGGAATTGCAAAAGAAGTTGGATGTTCCCAAAGTGCTGTATCATTAGGGGCAGTGGTGGCTCAGTGTGTTAAGGCTCTGAGTTACGAATCGGAAGATCGGTGATTCGAGTCCCAGCTCCGCCAGGTTGCTGCTGTTGGGCCCTTGATCCTGTCTGCTCCAGGGGCGCCGTAAAAATGGCTGACCCTGCGCTCTGACCCCGGCCTATACAAGAAGCTGGGATATGCGAAGAATAAAGAATTTCACTGCGCAGTAATGTGTGTGTGACCAATAAAGGCTAACTTAAAAACTTAACTTAATAGAAAGGTATGAGGAAGGGAAAGGTGTGGAAGAAAAAGTTACACAAGCAGCAGGGATGACCGCAGCTTGGAGATGATTGAAATGAAAAGGCCATTCAAAATGTTGGGGGCTTTCACAAGGAGCGGACTGAGGAGCCACCACACAGACGGATCTTGCACACGGGCTGCAAATGTCGGAAGCGTTTTACCTGAGCTAAAGAAAAAAAAGAACTGGTCTGTTGCTCAGTAGTCCAAAGTCGTCTTTTCTGATAAGAGCAACTTTTGCATCTCATTTGGAAACCAAGGACCCAGAGTCTGGAGGAAGAATGGAGAGGCACACACACACACACACACACACACACACACACACACACACACACACTGCAAGATGCTTGAAGTCCAGTGTGAAGTTTCCACAGTCTGTGTTGATTTGGGGAGCCATGTCATCTGCTGGTGTTGGTCCACTGTGCTTTATTAGGTCCAGGGTCAACGCAGTCGTCTACCAGGAGATTCTGGAGCACTTCATGTTTCCTTTCGCAGACGAGCTTTATGGGGATGCTGACTTTCCAGCAGAACTTGGCACCTGCTCACACTGCAAAATATCACAAATGTTAACACTCACACATTCACACGTACAAACACACTCATACATCACACACATCACAAATGTTAACACACACATTCACATCTCTCTCTCTCTCTCACAGACACACGTACACAAATACACATCACAAATGTTAACACTCACATCTGTCTTTCATGCACACACAAACAAACACATACTGTACATCACACATATACACACACACAAACAAGTCACATGTCTCACACACACATCACACACATTCTAACGCACACGTCACAAATGATAACACACAGACTCACACACCAAACACAAACATACACAAACACATTCACTCATCATACACAGACTCACTCACACACACACACACACACACACAGAGCTCTATATAGTATGTGAAGTGTGAAAGTTAGCAGCATGTGCGCTTTTTGTTGGTTTGTTGGCAAAACACACACAGGTTGTGTGGTTCACCAGGGAGGCGATGGTGCTTGGGCCCATTAATCGTTGCTTGGAACAATATTGTTTTCTTATTTTTTTAATCATCCAGACCCTTTTGGGGGTCTTAACATGCTCAAAAGGTTAGAATCTGTTGCCATTAGGATGCCTGCGAGTCTGGGCTCTGAGCTTGGCTGACGGGAGATTTTGCTGCTTAGCTCATACACACTTGCATGTATACATGCGAAACCCAATACACATTAGATCTCATTGAGCTGCACAACTGCATTGCATGTGATGAGCTCTACTCAACAGGAAATTAGTTATTTTGGGACTTTGCAAAACACGCCCAATGGAATTTGATATACTACATCTAGAGAATTTATGCGATCACCACCAAACCAGGCTTATATGATCTCAAGACATGGAGGATGCAAAATTGCAAAAATATTTTTGATATCTCAAACAGATCAGCCTTTTCACAACTTGTACCGAAAGGTGGTTGTTAACATCATATTGAGTCACATTATAATGTGATGAATATTTCCAGCATCCCGGGTGTTTTTATGATCTTGACATAAGATTCCCCTCTATTCTAAAATCAAGTCATAACGGTATTGATATGTCCCCTTTAAATGCATGTGCCCACTCTACCCACTGTCCTTTTGGTGCACCTGGGTGGCCATGGCACAGGTGCTTGGGCCCGATCATCGTTGCTTGCAGCTATCACTCACTCACTCAGCTTCTAAACCACTTTATCCTGTACAGTATATATCCTGGAGCCTATCCGAGGAGGCTTAGGACACAAGGCGGGGTACACGCTGGACAGGGTGCCAATCCATCACAGGGCACACTCACACACTATGGGCAATTTGGGAACACCAATTAGCCTAATCTGCAAGGAAACCGGAATACCCGGAGGAAACCCACCAAGCACGGGGGGAACATGCAAACTCCATGCACACAGAGACGGGAATCGAGCCCGGCCAGGAATCGAACCCAGACCCTCGAGGTGCAAGGTGCAAGGTACTACATCTAAATTCTCTAGATGTAGTATATCAAATTATATTTATCTGTATTTTTTACTTTCTTTCTTTTTCTTATTTATTTATTTATTTGTGTTTACTTTCTTGTTTTCTCGCTTGCTTGTCCTATAAGATGTAGTCTCACTTTCCTCCGCTAGAGGGCAGAAGAGGACTGTCCTTCATGCCACAGTGGTAAACCGTGTGTTTTACTACTTACTTCTGGAGAATCAACTTAATGTAATAATAATATTTGTCTCAGTTCGGTTTTCAGGCTCTTTTATATGATAATAAAATGTTTGTATCAGTCTCTAAACCAGCGTGTAAATATAAAATATCATCTTTCGAAAGCCGCAGCAATTTACTCTCCTCAGAACCTCCAGAGGAACATGGAAGTGGATCAGCTTGGGCTCTTTTACTGAAATGTTTATATTCATCACGGCTTTGTGGCTGTAATATAAAATATAAGAAGGATGATTTGTACGAGATGTTGGTGGATCTGGTTCATGGTTCAGTGTGTCGGTTGGCCCCCGGACTCGCTCAGCTCTGCATTTAAAGTTCCTCAGGGTCACCGCAGAGCTCAGACGAGCGAGAACCCGTCTGTGTGATTGGTCTGGAGTTTATTCACTCTGACATGGAGGAGAGATCGCTTCATTTTCTCAGCCACTAAACACACTTGGAGAAAGGACAAGCAAGAGAGGAGCTGCCAATCCCTCGCTCGCTACAGAGGAACATGTACAGCTCTTACATTTTCAGGGGATGGAAATGATCATTATTATGTGCAGATGGGCGCAAAAGTTTATGCCATCTGGGTTATGGGTGAACAAAGGAAAAATTTACATCAATATGAGAATTTATTAACAAAACATATTTTAATTTGAATTTAATGGTGAAAGGATAGTGATGGATGTGTAGTGATGTATATGTAATGATGTATGTGTAATGATGTATGTGTCATGGTAGATGTGTAGTGATGGATGTGTAATGGTAGATGTGTAGTGATGGATGTGTAATGGTAGATGTGTAGTGATGGATGTGTAATGGTAGATGTGTAGTGATGGATGTGTAATGGTAGATGTGTAGTGATGGATGTGTAATGGTAGATGTGTAGTGATGGATGTGTAATGGTAGATGTGTAGTGATGGATGTGTAATGGTAGATGTGTAGTGATGGATGTGTAATGGTAGATGTGTAGTGATGGATGTGTAATGGTAGATGTGTAGTGATGGATGTGTAATGGTAGATGTGTAGTGATGGATGTGTAATGGTAGATGTGTAGTGATGGATGTGTAATGGTAGATGTGTAGTGGAGGATGTGTAGTGGTGGATTTGCAGTGATGGATGTACATTAATGGACATGTGTAGTGGTGGATGTGTAGTGGTAATAGATGTGCAGTGATGAATGTACATTGATGTATGTGTAGTGTTGTATGTGTACTGATGGATGTGTAGTGATGTATGTGTAGTGATCGATGTGAAGTGGTGGATATGTAGTGGTAATAGATGTGCAGTGATGAATGTGCAGTGGTGGATGGGTAGTGGAGGATGTGTAGTGATGCATATGTAGTGCAGGATGTGTAGTGTCGGATGCGTAGTGGTGGATGTGTAGTGGTGGATGTGTAGTGCAGGATGTGTAGTGCAGGATGTGTAGTGTCGGATGCGTAGTGGTGGATGCGTAGTGATGGATGTACTGTATAGTGGTGGATGTGTAATGGAGGATGTGCAGTGGTGGATGTGTAGTGCTGGGCGTGTAGTGATGGATGTACTGTATAGTGGTGGATGTGTAATGGAGGATGTATAGTGATGTATGTGTAGTGATGGATAGGCAGTGATGCATGTGTACTGCTGGATGTGTAATGGTGGATATGTGGTGGTATTTGATGTGCAGTGATGGATGTGTAATGATGGGTGTGTAGTGATGTTCAGATGTTACATATATGCTGGCTTCTCATCACAAAAAACTGGGTTCTTCATGGGTTCCGTAAGGGTTCTTTGGATGCCTGAGGAAGCTTTTCATGTCACATCATGTGATCTGATATAAGAAAAACGTGATGAATAAAAAAGACATGTTCTGAATACACAAAAATAAAATTTGTCATGTGTAAAAAAGATCATAATTAAACAAATTGTTTTGCTGTAGGTTAAACATGCTCTTCTGTGAATTTCACAAGTTCTTCTGGGTTTGACACGTTTTTCTGCAGGCTCCACGTGTCCTGTTAGTTTCAGGGTTTTCTTCCCCTTGTGGGCTCTTCATGTTCATCTCCGGGTTCCACATTTTCTCCTGTGGGTTCCATGTGTTCTCTTGTTTGTTTCAAAAGTTTTTTCCATGTGGGCTTCAAATGTTCTCTTATTGTTCCACATGTTCTCTTGTAGGTTACACCTGCTTCTGTAGGTTCTCCATGTTTACTTCTAGGTTCAACACGTTGTCTTTTAAGCAACATGCAGTATGTTTTCATGTTTGCTTCAGTTTATTGTCCATGTGGGTCACACATGCTCGCTTGTGGGTTCCACAAGTTTCCCTGTAGGTTTTATATGTTCTCCTATGGGTTACACACGTTCCCTTGTAGATTTAATGTGCTTTCTCATGGGATCCACATGTTCTCCTGTGGACTCCACATGTTCTCCTGTGGGTTCTTCTTGTTTTTCACTAGGTATGAAATGCTGTCCTGTGGGCTCCAGATGTTTTCCTTTTCTTTTTTCCTTTTTCATGTTGACTCTATGTGTCCTCCTGTGGGTTTCAAATGTTCTTCTGTGGGTTCCACATATTTTTTGGGTTCCAATATTTTCCTGTGGGTTTCCATGTTTATTCCAAAGCTTTGTCCATGTGGGCTCCACATGTTCTGTGGGTTCCATAGGTAACCCGAGAGTTCCACATGTTTTCATATTGGGTTTAATGTGTTTTGTGGGTTTCATATGCTCTCTTGAGGGTTCCACATGATCTTCTGTTTGTTAATTTTTTTCCATGTGGGTTCTATTTTGTTTTTTTCGGTAAGTTCCATATGTTCTCTTGTGTTCTCCTGATTTCCGAGCTTCATCCACTTTGCATTTCTTTCTCGCTTTCACTTTTTTCCCTTTTCCACTCCTTCACATGGGAAAACAATCCCTCTCTCTCATGTGGTGGAGATTCTTTCTCAGTCCAAACGCTAACCATTTGTTTGTCTGTTAGCGCCATCTCTCCCACTCCTCTTGATTACCACAGATTTAAGCTTTTCTTTTTTTGGAGACCTCACACGCAAACTGAAAACATGGCAGCCATGGATGCAATTATCCTCCTGAGCAGCGTTCCAGGACGGATTGGAAACCGGCTCTTCTGCCGGCTGGCATGCAGAGAGAGGAGAGGAAAGGAGAGGAGAGGAGAGGAGAGGGAGTTTGGATCGTTGTGCTCTGTCTCTCTCAGACTAGTGTGGGTGGTGAGATTATTGAGTGCGGTGCTGACGACAAAGCGAGACTAAACTCCTGATGTCTAATCTAAAATGCGTTCCCATATGTGAAACGTCACTAAAGCTCTTCACTGAAGCTCCGTGAAATCCAACTCATCGCAGTGCACAAGGACATGTCTTCGGACTGTGAGAGGAAACTGGAGAACCCAGAGGAAACCCACCAAACACAGGGAGAACATGCAAACTCCACACCCATATCAATAACTGTTTTTTTTTAACATGAAAATAACAATATAATTATTTGTTTGTTTGTTTGTTTATGGTCAAATGCATTCATTTATTAATTCATATGTATGTTTAATTAAACACCCACAAAATAACTTAAGTTATTTAATTGATAAATAAGCATAAAAAACAAGTAAACTACTTGTTTGTTTTCATGCTTATTTATTATTATCATGAATAATTCTGTTTATTTTTTTGACATATAATGGAAATGAGTTTTGTTTGTGGGTTGTGGTGAATTTATTACTTAATTTGTTTGTTTGTTAACACACGACCATTTAATTACATTTTCGGTTATTTATTTATTTATTGTGTTTATTTATTTATATATATTTTTTATTTTCACAATTGTTTAGTCACATCCATTTGTATATTTCTCTATTTCTTTGTTTTTGTTTACGAACAAGTATTTATTTGTTAATATTTTTTTGACTTATTTGTTCATATATTACTTTGTTTTTTACATTGAATTATTTCTTTTTTACATTTTTTACACAATTATTTATTAATTATTATTTTTCAATTTATTTTTAATTAATGAATTAAATAAATTATTTACTTATAGTGAAAGTGAAAATCCTATGCTCACAGTCAAAAAGTGTTAGTTCTTCACCAGTGTTTCTCCACCCTGTGTGCCGAGTCTGAGTGGAGGTGCTAATCTAATGCTCTTCTTGTGAATCAACCAAAAACAAACAAAAAAAACCCCACATAGATTTGCAGGCAGAATTAGAGAAAAGGAAAATGTCCTCCTGCTTCCAGCTTGTCTGAATCAAGGCCTCATCTGTGTGCAGCTTTGATGGCTTTAATGGCTTCCTGTACAAAGCTCATACATCCTGAGAAACACCTGCCCTGAGCACGGACATGGAAACAAGTGCAGGATCCAAACACGGATCAGTTCGAAGAAAAATCGCCCTCTCTGGAGCTGATCAAGTCCTGTCTCGGAGCCCATGTGTGAGCACTGTTTTTCTCTTACCAACCTGCTTATAAACAGAACTGAGGCCTCTAATAAATCGCACAAGTGCAGCCTGGTTTCAATGCACTGCTTCATCCATCACTTCAGCTGAACATATCAAAGCGACTCGGCTGAATCTGTATGCTCAGCAGACCATTAAGAGATAATAGTTTGTTATATCACAGATTAATCACTGGCCAGAAGGAGAACGTAGACACACCGGGGTGGATGATGATGATACGGGAAGCGTTCTACCGCTTAGCGTAAATATATTCCAAATCACAAGATGGCGCTCATCTCTCTCCAAATCTAGTGTGGGGAATTCTTTTTACTGATTCAAAGTGTTTGATTCAACTCATCAAAAGGAGACAACTTCTTAATGCCTTTTAGACTTATGTGAAAGAAATTTACATGAACATCTACAGTAAATGTATCCTTTAAGAAGGCGAAAAACTTCTTAATTTAAGAAGTTCAATTCAAGAATGGCCAAAAACAACCCATTCCATTTTTCATCTTGAAAAAATGGAAGACCATGTGTAGTTCAATTTGAGAGAGTTCCCTCTTTCAGAAAAGGAAGCCAGTTGGATCTCCTTTAGGGAATAAAGAACATTTAATTATCTAAAGAACCAATTAAAATCCAATCCAATGAAACCTTCAAGTACCTTTAATGAACACTTGATTCCAAGAGTGTATCATGGTTGAAGATGTCAAACGGATGTCATGTTGACGGTGTTAAGGAAACAATGAGTAATAATTCATAGTTTGCATATCTTTGTCCTGGTGGTGCATACGAGAAAAAAAGGTTCAAAGGTCATAGGGAATCCAGGGATCAATCCGGGCCACATCTGAAAATGGAGTACCGGTCACAAAGGAACATATTCGCAAACATCTACAGTTCGCCAATTTAGCATAGCCAGTTCACAAATGATTTGGGAAAGGTTGGAGGAAACCTGAAGAACCCACAGGAAAATCTACACCAGAGTTCAGCATCAAACTGAAGATCTGGAGAAGTGATGAAGTGATGTGGAAGTGCTACCTGCTATTTTATACCACGCTGTCTTAGTGGTTATCACTGTCACCTCACACTCCAGGGTTGAGGGTTAAAATCTGGTCTGTGTTGATGGAGTTGCATGTTCTTCCTAGGCTTGGTGGGTTTCCCATAGCGTGTGCGGCTGTTGGTCGTAAGAGGTGGGGGTCCTCTACAACTTATCTTCCTCCCCTTACAGCAACATCTGCTTATGTGACATGATAAGCCATTGTAGCCAGCCATCACTCAAAATTTATGAATGAAATAGATTGGTATTTGTTGTTGGGTTCCCAAAAGAAGCCTTCCCCTAGAGGACTAACAGAAAAGGGTTCTTTTAGCGAGTACAGTAAGTACATGACAAGAGTACCTGTCTTGGTCTGCGAATTGGTGACCGAGACCACATGGAGCTTATCAAGCCTCCAGAGATCCATTCCTTTTCACACCTCAGCAGAGCTGCCAGCGTGAGCTCCCAGAGCGGACAGGGGTGGAGCGAAGGCTTTACGGCGCAGGCCAGACCAGGACTCTTCTCTCAGATGTGGGCCGCTGAGTAATGGCCATACATCCTTCAGCACTCCTCTGCCTGCACGCTTGGTGCGTATTAAAGACGTGAACTGGATTTATTGGTTGAAAAACCACAGGGGCCCCACAAACACTTCGGCTGAAGGCCCTCTCCTGCTGCACGGCAGACCGGCGCTGGAATCCGCCAGCTGCCCCTCGGAAACCTCTGTCTCTCTCTCTCTCACTCTGTCTAAGCATCTCTCACTCACTTTCTCTCTCTCTCTTTCCTTTGTCTTTCCACTCTGGGGAGATGAATTCCATCCCCTTTCCCCCTTTTAACCCACCATCCATATATACCTGTCTTCATATCTCTGCACATCAACCGCACCAAAGAGCAACTGCTTCTGGCTCCACTCTGGAGACTCTACAGATATTTTTTTCTTCTTTATGGACTTTATCAACTACACATAGACTGTATGATTTGTAAATCCTAATATATGACTTGTATTAAGCTTTAATTTGTTGAAGAATCGATGAGCTACACTGCAGTTCCTCATGTGTTGTTTTGTCAGCTGAAGTTTAGTTACTTCTGAAAATACTAACCTTCTGTTATAGGGTTGGATAAACATTTGGGGTTCTAGAAGTTTTGACATGGTGCACTCTTAGACAAGTGGTAATCTGTCTAGAGTTTTCAGATTCTATGCACTCTAATGAGAAGGCTTCCCATTATTACATAAAGTACTCATTGTCTGAAACTGTAACCTTTTGTCCTAATGTAAGATAAATTGAAAAAAACATTAAAGGTGCTAGGTTTAACCCAATTATTTGCGTAATTATTTGCGGGTAGTGTCCTCCTGTATGGTTCTAGGTTGCAAATGATCTCATAGATAGACTGGTTTCTGAACCAGAACCCTTCTACGAGCCTAGGATCCTTTAATACACAGAACTAAGAGGTCATTGTATATCAAGGTATCAGTGTATATATTGTATTCTTAAGATAAACCTAAAAGAGTTCCAGGTTCTTTCTGATAGCGAAACACTTGGTTGTACTTTTAAGCTTCTGGGGAAACGAGCATGGAATACAAGCTGCGATCAAATTTTTATGGTTCTTTTTCCGTCCACAAATCAAGACACTCAAAGCTTGGCAGATGATTTGAAGTGGGCTTGACTGTGGTTTGCAAGCACGCCACCTCACACTATATCCCATCTGCCCACCACTCTTCATCTCCAGAACCCTGATGAAGACACTTTCCACCCACGATTACAGAGCACATGGTGGGATCATCTCCTGCTCCAGTGAGCCTTATAGCTTGAAATCATTAGACACGTCTGTGATTCACATGTAAAAAAAAAAAAAAAAAAAAAGGCATTATCTTTGTTTTTATAGCATATTTTTTCTAAAATATCTCTAAGATATGATTCCCGCTGATGGTTACAGGTCCTTTACAAGGCACCATTGCACACGCAAACATTCACACATTGGGAGAATGTGCAAAACAATAGAATTTATTGAGGTATGGGTTCACTTTACCTTTTCTCATGGTTTTATGAGAAAATGATCTCCTGACATTCCACAGATCCCTAAACCTTTAAATGTTCCTTTTAACTTCTGACTTCTTATGAATGCTAGATAGATTATCAATTTTTTAAAAATATATTTTATGACCTAATGTAAAAATATTAACACTGCATCATAGATTTCCAGTTACACTTTCAGAAATGAGAACTTCTTAATCCAATGAACCCTTAACAATGAAATTTTTCTTGATCTAAAAGCTGCATGTTAAACCTTTTTTCAGGAAGCTTAGAACCTTTGGTCCAAATGACCATTAAAGAACCCTTGAAGCGTCAACAGTCTAGCTCATTAAAAGAGCTAAATGAATGAAATAAATCTGATAACAGGTTCTAGGTATTAAAAAGCAATAATTTGGGTTTTGGACTGCACACTTGCAGAGTTAATTCACACACCAGCAGAGGTGGAAAGAGTACTAAAATTTTTGTACTCAAGTAAAAGTACTGTTACTTCAGTGAAATTTTACTGAAGAACAAGTAAAGTTGCAATTATAAAAATCTTCAAGTAGAAGTAAAAAGTAGCTCATAAAAAATTACTCAGATTAAACATTACTGAGTAACTTTTATTTATTTATTTTTAACAGCGGGTGGGATGAGGCATTCTAGCGTAGTTCAAAAAGATGAGCAGATATAAATGTCAAACTAGTTGTTTTTAACTGAAGGAACATCTTTGCATAATAAAGCTGTTGTCTTTCTTGTGCTTGAAAATCAAAGTGGTCACTTAAATATGGCGTTACGTCCCAGTCTAGTGTCGGCCGAACAGCAAGAGAACGGTTCAGGGTTCTATTATAAACTGCATGGAAATGGTGGTATATGGCAGAAAGAACTAATAATGAGGTTTGTATTGCTTTCCACACACACACACACACACACAACAGGAGGAGGAGGACAAGATTCAGGGTGGACCCAGGCCAAAATAATAAACTAAATGGTAATTATATTTAGTAGCTAGATTACCTGCAAAACAAAAACACACCACAAACAAAAATCCAGGTCCCTTCCCTGACTCCCTAAACCAAAACCAGTGAATAAATTCCCTCTTCCCGAAATAAATGGCAGCCACGCCCCTACTACTGGCGAGTGCACAAACATACAGTGAAATTATCTACAAATATGTACAAAGAGCAACCAAAGCAATAATCAAAGTCACTGGGAGGCAAAAAGTCAAAACCAAATACCAGAACGCCAGAATCACAATCTCTCTCCTCTTTCCCGCGTCTCTCTCCGGTTTATATCTGGCGGCGCTGGTTGATGACGTCACTCTCAAGGCGGAAGCGACCGTGTGGAAGGTCACGTAGATGCCGATGTGGGGAAACAGTCAGAAAACCTGGAGTGGAGTCTGGAGCGGCGCGCGACCAGGACACGAGACACACGCGCGCGCGCGCGCGCGCGCGCAACAAAGCATTTATACCAGGGGTGTCCAAATCCAGTCCTGGAGGGCCAGTGACCAGCACAGTTTAGTTAAACTTTTGTTAACTAACTTTAGATTAGTTAAATCAGCTGTGTTTGAGAAGAAGAAGCACCAAACTGTGTGGGACACTGGCCCTCCAGGACTGGATCTGGACACCCCTGATTTATACAAAGCAGAATATTCTTTGCCTTTTCATTCATTTGTTTTTACTGAGTAGCGCATATGATTTAAAATGTAGCGAATTACAAAACCTCAAACAAAACATACTTAAGTAAAAGTAAAATTACAGATTTTAAAAACTACTTTAAAAAGTAGAAGTACACACACACAAAAAAAAAACTACTCAATTACAGTAACGCGAGTAAATGTCATTCGTTTCTTTCCACCTCTGCACACCAATGCCATTTCTCATTGCTCAATGGTTCTTAGGCTCCAAAATCTCTCATAGCAAGTTTAAAGGAAATCACTTGCTTTAGGGTCAAATATCGAACTTGAAAAAATTTGTCCAGACAAAACAAAGCAGTGTTTAGAAAGAAAGAAAGAAAGAGAGAGTTAGAAAGACGGATCATTTCAGACGTAACACAGTCCCTCCTACAGAGCTCTTGTAAAGTCACTTGAGGGTAAGCATGGCGTCAAGTCCACATTTAAGTGCATGAATAATTCATACACCACAAAGAAACGACAAAACCGTTTCCCAGTAATGTGTTCTCGCTATCATGAGGTTTCAGAGAAAAGCCTGGCCAGTTGCAAGGTCTGAATTTAGTATCCTGGTTAAACCTCTAATTCTGCCATTTCCCTAAAAGTGACTGAACCCCTGTGATGTGTTCGGTGTGAACCGGGGGCTACTCACAACAAAGAAGATCCTTATTAATTCCGTCTAGCCACCGCACTTTAGCCTGTGTGTGTGTTTTTCTGTGTGTGTGTGTGCGTAAAACACGGCATCCAGCCAGAGGATGGCCAAGATAATCCCTACTCACAATTATCACAGGCATCCATCAGAGAGCACATCCATCCGTGTGCAGGCAGGCGGGAAGAACCCAGGCTGTGGTTCTGCCTCCAGGCTTGCGCTCTCTCTCACTCTCTCTCTCTCTCGCGCACGCTCTCTTGTTTCCTCTCCTCCTTAACGTTTTTCTCAAAGGATGGAAAGCCATCTGTTAAAGTAGACCCTTACTTGCTGCCAAGATTGGAATAAAAGTATGATCAAGAATGAAGAAGAACTAGCTGAAGATCTTCTTTTTAAAGAAGGTGGATAAGGAGAGGATGATCATGGAGGTCTGCTCAACAGCTGCCTGAGTGTGGGTTCTTCTGTTCCAAAGAGCTACATCACAACAATGTGGTTTACTCTTTCTTTACTCTTCACATCAGAACTAAGTTGAATAGATCTATTTATTCATTCCTTTATCTTCAGTAAAAGCTTCGTAATGTTCATGGTGAACCTGCGGTAAATTCAGGGTGCAAAAAACGTGTGATGCAGGAATACACCCTGTGATGGATTGGCACCCTGTCCAAGGTGTACCGTCTCGTGTCCTAAGTCTCCTGAGATAGGCTCCAGGTCCCCCGCGGCCCTGTAAGCAGGATAAAGCAGGATAGACAACGAGTGATTGAGTGAGTGAAATCTCAGTCTACAGAGACGTGCATGTTTTTGTGAAGTGGGATGAAACCAGCGAATCCAGAGTGGACCTGATTTCAGGATCAAAAGTTGGGTACCACCATGACACCTTGAGTCATTTATGTGATTATTCAGGAAGTCTGGTGAACCTAGTAGGTATTAGACTCCAGTGAAGGTTTAAGAAACCTGAGAAGTTACGCTACAAATAAAAGTCATCTTCAGAAAAAATCATGAAGGAGCCTGATGGGAGATGACTTAAATGCTTGGTGAATTTGCATGGTAAAAAAAAAAACAAACAATAGAAATCAGAGCCATGTTTAATAGTGAAAGTAAGAGCATTTCCACACACATACACAGTGTGATGAGATTGGGATTGGGACTAAACAGCTTTGTGTCCATAAAAAAACCACTTGGATGTTAATTAATTTTCTTCTGCTTAATCCTGATAAGACAGAAGTTCTAGTCATAGGACCACAAGTAGCTAGAAGTAAGCTTTCTGATCAGACTGTAACTTTAGATGGCCTTTCTGTTCCATCAAGTGCAACAGTTAAAGACCTCGGTGTGATTATAGATTCCAGCCTTTCGTTTGAAGCTCATGTAGATAATATCACCAGGATAGCTTTCTTTCACCTTAGAAATATTGCCAAGATAAGAAACATATTGTCACTAAATGACTAGTTCATGCTTTTATCACCTCTAGGTTGGACTATTGTAACGCCTTACTGTCTGGTTGTTCAACTAGGTGTATAAACAAGCTTCAGTTAGTTCAGAATGCAGCAGCGAGAGTCCTCACTAGAACCAGAAGATACGAGCACATCACCCCTATCTTATCTACACTGCATTGGCTCCCTGTGAAATTTCGCATCGATTTCAAGATACTACTTTTGACATTTAAAGCACTAAATGGTCTCGCCACAGTATTTGAGTGAACTGTTAGTGTCTTACGATCCACCACGCCTACTTCGATCAAAGGATGCAGGCTGCCTGTCAGTACCACGTATTATTAAAACTACAGCAGGGGGCAGAGCTTTTTCTTACAAAGCTCCAAAGTTATGGAATAGTCTTCCTATTAATGTTGGGACTCAGACACAGTCTCAGTGTTTAAGTCTAGTCTAAAAACCTATTTATTTAGCCAAGCATTTTTGTAAATAGATTAACCTTAGGTAGAGGAGCAGATCTGGGGGACTCATGTATGTAGAGTATTCTGGTGAACTGGTATGTTTAGATGCTGTCCTCCCCACTCTCATTGTTCACTCAGGTTTGTTGACGGTGAGGTGATTGGTTGCTTTACATCTCAGGGAGCCCTCATGTGTGTGTTTCCTTCTGGCTCTCCCTTTTAGTTATGCTGTTATAGTTAGTCCTGCCGGAGTCCCTGCTTGCACTTTGCACTAATATACATTCACCTTATACATGTTGACTGTGGCCATACCTAACTGCCATCTCTCCTTATTTTCTGTTCTCTCCTTTTCTGCTCTCTCTCTCTCTCCCTCTCTCCTTTCCCTCTCTCTGTCTCTCTGTCGAGCTATACATGTTCGCTCCTGAGTTGCCAGTGATCCAGACCCCTCTGCCCTCTGAAGCTGTCTAACCCGTCCTGGAGTCCTGCTTCTGGTTGGAGATCCCGTCACATGGATGCCCCGTGTGGTCTGCCTGGATGCGCTTGGTGGCTGGGGATGGTTTCCATGAAGACTGTCCTATCATCGATTGATGATCTGGGGACCTGTGACTTCAGTTGTTCGATAGCTCAGGACTGGAATCTCCTACAGTCTACCTGAGCCTCCGGGAACAAACTGGACTCCTTTTAATTTAAATTTTAACACATCTCCTGTTACACTGAACTTCCAGTACACATTATTATGCTGATCATTCTCTGCTATCCGTTATCACCCAGATGAGGATGGGTTCCCTGTTGAGTCTGGTTCCTCTCAAGGTTTCTTCCTATTACCATCTCAGGGAGTTTTTCCTTGCCACCGTCGCCCTCGGCTTGCTCATCAGGGACAATCTTATCATTTTGATTCATACACATTGCATAAAAACTTACTTCTTTTTATTGTGTAAAGCTGCTTTGCGACAATGTCAATTGTTAAAAGCGCTATATAAATAAAATTGAATTGAATTGAATTGAATTGTTAGTGAGACTCATCAGAGCAAAAAGCTTCAGTTTGTTAGGGAGCATAAAGATTGGACTTTGGAGCGATGTATAAAGGTCATGTGACCTGGTGAGTCCAGATTGAGCCTATTCCAGAGCGATGGGCGTGTCAGGGTAAGAAGGGAAGCAAATGAAGCGATGCACCCATCATTCATAGTGTCCATTGTACAAGCCTCTGAAGACAGTGTTATGATCTGGGGTCGCTTCAATTGCTATATATATTAATTGCATTAAGTTGATTAAGCTTATAGTGGTTCTGCGAGCGTGAGGAATCATTTTCACACATGAACTGGTGCTCAAATTTCACAAATTATGAAATGCAATGATGTCGCTGTAGATGAGGAACTGTAAAAGTCATGCTGATACTGCTGGTGTTTCTTCAACTGGTGTAGGCCAGGTCCAGTTCAGGGTTGAATCGGAATTCAACTAAGGACAAAGATACTGATGTACAATGTAAAACCGATTGTTCTTAATACTCCGACAGATATCATGTTTTTTAAATTTTTTTTATTAGGTGTAATCTAAACGAGCAGCTACTGAAGTCCTGTAGATCCTGTTACTATTCGTAAGAGCTCCACCACCCTCACGCCCATCCATGACCTTTCTTTTCCTCCTGCAAAAACCACGAAGCACAAGTGCTGCAGAGTCCCACACTCACTTCATCGCTCCTGCCATCCATTCTCTCCGGCATCTCAGACAGGGCAGGGTCCGCACTTTTGAAGAATTCTTACAGGAATGCAGCCGACACAAAGCAGACTCAGAGGAGGCATGCAGGAGAAAACTCGCAGGGCATTCATCTCCAACCGGGAGAGACGTAAAAAACTGAGAAAAGGAGTGGGAGGGCCATGAGAACCAGGCAGAAAAATGACTACCAAGCATGTGAGACATCTATTTACTCCTGAATAAATTGAATTACTTCTGATGAGGAGGTCATCCTCTTCAGAGTCATATAAGCTTAATATAGGAAGATAAAGGAAGCACGCCCTTACACCCTGCTTCCTGTTTTCGTCTAGCGTGACTGGCTGCAGTTGAGAGTCTGAGCAACTTGTCCTTCAGACGTGGTGCAGACTTACATCTGCTCTGGACGTCTGCTCTCACCGGTCCTTTTGGACGTAAAGAATACACACAAAATTTTGATCTTATCTGCGTACACGAAACCCGAGCGCACGTCAACACCGCGCAAGCCGAAACGGGCTCAGGGGGGTGTTCTGGAAACTCCAGATGTCCAGTCATGTGACAGCATTCGATCCGAGTTTTCACAGTCAGCTGTCACTCACAATCACAGGCTGCCCGTGGACTGGGTACGAGAAGCTTATGAAAAGCTAAAAATATCACAAAGACAACAAGGCCTGAACTTTGAGGTGGATTATTTTTATGAGCAGATCAAAGCAATGCTTTTTCATGTTGCAGTGTTAATGCCAAACCAAGCTAAATTGTTTTTTTTTTTTTTAAATCAACCAGACTTTTGGATGAAAACTGCAAATTTTCACGTTGCATACCCATGTGTATATGTTAAATATACGAGGGACACGGATAAATTACTAAGTGCGTTCACAGGACATTAAGAAACACCAACAGGAAAAAGGCAGAAGGGCTCAGAAACCTCCTTATTGATTACTAAACTTTGAAAGAGAACCAGTAATGCAGCTCGGCCAATGCAACGGGTCCCATAAACACACACTCTTTCCTTTTATAAACGCCTCCATAAACACTTCCTCCTTTTATAGGTTGCCTTTGTTTTTAGTTACTGGATTGTTTTGGATTTCTTAATTTCAAGATATTAATATGAAATGATGAAATCTTTATTAAATATCAAGATCAATCAAGATCTGCTATCAGAAGTCGAGGTTCGAGTTTTTCTCGTACGGAAATTTACACATTGAATTTTTTTTTTTTTCATGAAAAACACATTTCTTGTACTTGTTAAGGGTGAGCGACGGAAGTCAGGTGTTTTTAGAACAGGTAGTACGCGGTAAGGGGTGATGGGAGCTAGACGATGGCCTAAAGGATGCCTTCTAACAAAAAGTCCGCTCAATTGAAGCAAGTGATGGACAACGTGAAGCGAACGCTTGAAAAATGCATTCAAGAGGAGGATCGTCATCTAGTCAATTTTCAAGTCAAGTCAATTTATTTATATAGAGCTTTTAACAATTGACATTGTCGCAAAGCAGCTTTGCACAATCAAAAGAAGTAGGTTTGTATGCAATGTGTACTGTATCTAAATGACATTATTGTATTATCGTTCATAACTGAAAAAGTAACTCAAATGGCAAGTCTTGACCTCTGTTTTTGTAAATCATTTTTTAGGTGAAAACAACAACAGCAACAAAAAAAAATGTCCGAATCCCGTCGGTCACGCTGTATAAATGCTCCTGTAGAAACATCCAGAATAAAGCTGTTCATATCCAGCGTGCTAAATGAGGCCCGTCTGAACGATTAGTGTATTTTGCTTTAGCCTATGCACGTGTGTATGTCTGTAGGTGCAGGTATATAGAGAGTAAACCCGCTATGACACATGGACGTCATTTGTTGATGCATCACCAACATGAAAGCTCGATTCGACTTTGATCTGCGATATGTCAATGCCTTTTACATGTGTTTTAAGGCTGTAACTATTTCTCCCCCTCTGAAATTATCGCCATATGCCCAGGATCACATTTGTTTCTGCTACACCTAACGTCAACGCTTTCCATGGGCAGCTTTCGCCGGAATGCCGTATACCATACCCTGACCGCAGGTTACATTTTCTGTTGTATTTTATTTTAAACTGCAATTCATGATAATAACCAATAAAAGCAGCAGGAGCAGGAGCAAGGTGAAGGTTGTTTTTTTTTTGAAGGACACTCGTTTAAACACAGGCGTTATTGTTATAAATGATATACTCTCCTCAGGAATGATCAAAGCTGAAGGGAAGTCGATGAAGAAACCCAAGATTCCCCTGCGCCTTCGGAGAAGATCGGGTTTAAGCGAAGACGTGTTGCAGTCATGAGCGGCTCGGGGGGGGCGAAGAGACCGAGGAGGCTCGGGGGACGAGGCCCCGGACCCGACTTTCACCTTCTAGCAGAAAATTCTCCACTGTAGTTTCAGTCGAGCTCTCAGCCTCGAGAATACACCTAATAACTCTGAAATCCATTGAAAAGCTTTTTGAAGTGGAGAAGCTGAAACGTTCAAGCGTCTGGAGGTTTCATATCATCCAGACCAGAAATATTAAGAAATGAAACCAGAGCTCAATAAACGATTAAATCCGTATATACTGTATAAATAAAGAGCTTGTAATATCACGTTTTTTTTTTTTTTTTGTATCGTCAGAAGATGTGGCATTTCTGCAGCTCTGCAGCTCGGCATTTTGTCTCTCGGTTTAGTCGCTCGTACAAAAATGAAGAGATCTACAAGAGAAAAAAAAAATCACTTTTACAAACAAAAACGGAACAGATTTCATTCCACTTTTAGATTTAGATTTAGACTTACAATATCATTTTTTAATTGTGTTAATATAAACAGTATTAAATGGCTTTCGAGACCAAAATCCGGACCTTTTCTTCATGGACCATCACTGTGCCGAATTTTAAGGCTTGTCACGTCATATTACTGAACAAAAATAGTATAGCATGAATAGTATGAATCTTCTGTTCATACTGAGGCACTGGACTAGTTAAAAGGAAAGCGGATTTGAAGAGAAGCTATGTTTTTGGTCTGGGAAACAAGCACTCCGATGGCGTGTAAATCTCAAATATGGATGGGAATGGATTTATAATATGAATAACAGACATCTTTAGTGACGTCACGTAATTCCATTAAACAAAACAAACTGGAAACGAGCTGCGTTCTGTCAGCGTCTCTTGTTAAAAGTCCGATTCAAATAAAATTTCACTGAATTGAAAAAAAAAAAAAGAGAGAGAGAGATTGTTGCTGTTTGTTTAAACCGGATGGGACGGCAGCCTCCTCTTAACCTCCGTCTCAAATCAGGCCCTTTAGTCGAGAGAAGAAGACAGGCAGTCAGTGTAAATACTGGAGTTTGTGTGTAACGTGTGCTGAGCGGGGTCTGACACGACTGCGTGTTTCTGCCAGCCGAATCCCAGCGTTCCCTCCAGCTTCGCTCCGTTCTCACATGTGTGTTTACTGACGCTGAAATCCTTTAGGACTTTAAGAGAGACTTCGGAATTCCAAAAGATCAGGACAATCTTTTACTAGAAATGGCAGAATAATCTGAAATATAATATATATATATATATATATATATATATATATATATATATATATATATATAAATCCTTAAAGGCCATGTCTTTAAAACATTCAAGGATTTCATCAAACTCTTTCCCCCTTCTCTATGGAGAACCAGATGGAGTCTGTTATGTTTACTCCAAATTCAGATGGAAATCAGTTCAGATGGAAATCTAAACCTAAACTTGGAGCCGAACGGCTCGTGCTACAGGTCCGTGTTTGTGTTTAGGCTTTACGGAGGGGGTTTTAAAGCTCCCACTGTTACCTAGGGTGAAATCTATCTATATTGGAAAAGGCTAAGCAAGAAAAAAAATAATAAAAATGATGGAGAGATAACACGGATGGATGTTCCATCCAAACAAATCAAAATGGAAACGAGCTTGGATGTCTGTCTCATTCCAGGCCAACGAGATAGCATCGAGCATGCGAGGGCGCTGCGTCAGGAACGGACGGAACGCTGCCAAAATTCCAGAACGTGTTTGTAATCGATCCTCGGAGGGGAAAAAAAGGGAAATACACAAAATCAGTGAAGACTGCTTATGAAATACGGTCTTATATTTACAGAGATTTTCAGTTACAGATTGTGCTTTCTTGATGCCTTGAAAGTAAGATAGACAAAAAGAAACTGTGAAAGAAAGTGGAGCGAAAAATGTGGACGTATTACCGTTAAACTCGTTAGCCTTGATGTAACAGCAGGGTTACCGTAGATGCAGTGATCTAATTAAAGTGTTTGGGTACCATAAATAAAAGCGGACCTGATCTCTCAGTTCTTCAACCCGTTTACAGTCTGTTACATTAAGAATATTAATAGCCATTCATTTAGGGAAAAAAATGAAGAAAAACCTGGAAATATTTAACACTTGCAAAATGTCATTTTCAAGTCAATTCCGTTTTATTTATACACACTTTTAACAACGATCATTCATCATTGTCGCAAAGCGGCTTTACAGAATCAGACGGAAAACTAGGGAATTTCTACAACAGTGTGTACAAATAGATAGAAAGGATAGAAAGAATCTCTTGGAACGTCTTACCGAGCATCAGCAGGCGTCCACTGAGACGTCCCCATTGCGTCCATCAGAGATCTGGTTCATCACTGGTGCGTCTACTGCTTTAAACGTTCACCTGAGAACATTTCATCACTCTGTTCAGAAATGTCTAGAATATTTGCTTGACAGATTCGCACAACTTTATCCATGATACCTCGATGAATCGGGACATGGCTCGACAAACAGGTGCAGTATATAATGCATGTTGTCCAGCATGTCAAGCAGACAGTTGTACATCACGTGCAGCATCAGATGCCAAAGTGCCTGAATGAGAAACTGCTTTTATGATGTGCACACGCGACCGGATGATGTGAAGTTTGAAGTTTTGTGAAATGTACCAAAGCGACTGAGGGAAAACTGTAATGCAGTTCATTAAAATTCATCGCAGGTTACATGGAAAAATGTCTTCCTGAAATTTATTTCTCAGATCCTAGCGAGTCTGAACAGATGTTCTCACCGGGCATTTAGTTCTAAATCAACAGACATGCAGCAGTTATTGTAATATTATTAAATCAAAAGGACAGATGGATAGATAGTCAGACAACCAGGTGAGAGACAGACAGACAGACAGACAGACAGACAGACAGATAGACAGACAGACAGACACACAGACAGACAGACAGACAGACAGACAGATAGACAGACAGACAGACAGACAGATAGACAGACACACAGACAGACAGACACACAGACAGACAGACAGACAGATAGACAGACAGACAGATAGACAGACACACAGACAGACAGACAGACACACAGACAGACAGACAGACAGACACACAGACAGACAGACACACAGACAGACAGACAGACAGACAGACAGATAGACAGACAGACAGACACACAGACAGACAGACACACAGACAGACAGACAGACAGATAGACAGACACACAGACAGACAGACAGACACACAGACAGACAGACAGACAGATAGACAGACAGACAGATAGACAGACAGACAGACAGACAGACAGACAGACAGACAGATAGAACTGGTGAATTACACCAGGACCTTTAAAGGGACAAGAGAAACACTTGCAGGCATGTAAGTTGCGTGTGTGAATAATGTGGAGAGAACCTTCATGTCCTGCACTTTGGTTGAAGATCAGAACATTCAGCTGCATTCACCCAAAAACAATTTTCTGAATTTTGATATTGTTCCACGGTGTGTCTTTACATTTCATGTTTCAAAACTAGGGAAAGTCTATCTCATCAGGACTCAGCTGGAGACTGGCTAACATCTCGACTGAGGAGAAAGTGAACAGACGTGAACGCGGGCGCTGAATGACGTGTGTGTGTGTGTGTGTGTGTGTTTGCATAGTGAGCAGATTTAGACCTGCTTTCGGCCTGTCGTGACTTCGGTATCTGCCACATCCACGAGCCTTTTTATATTCATAGCACTAAACAGTCGAGTTGAGGAAAAGCCTCTGGAGTCTGTCATCTCCTGCTCAGAAAAGAGACGGGCTTTAATTCAATCATCTGGGAGCTGTCGTGTGCAATAACACTAAGCCTTTACCCGGCGGTTTGGTCCGCGATGACGTGAGGTCGTGAACCCCAGCTTCGTTCCTTTTTTTCTCTCCTTTACCTCCATCCAGACCAGGCTGAGGAGAGCGCAGACCTTCACGCAAATGATGATGATGATGATGATGATGATGGTGGTGGGGATGTTGGCTGACGTGCCAGAGCTCTGTAAATGATCTTGAGGTCATAAACCCGATTGAATCTGATGATTTAAATGAAGTTTTGAACTGTTTAATGTTAAACGGCATGGAAGGAGAACAGTGCAGGCACAGAAAGTACAGTGAGTACCGTAAATCTCAAGCAAGACAGGACATCCACGTGTCCCTGGTGGGCCGGATAGAAAAATCAGTCCAGTAATGGAAAAAAAAAAAAAATCAGCATTTGCATCAGCATTATGGCCAGGAATCAGATTCATATAAAAAAACAAAAAAACAAAACATGATGTTGACTAAAAGTGAAAAGAAAAAAAATCAGTGCAATAACATTAAATAAGTTTTTTTTTTTTTTTTTTTTTTCCCCAGCAAATTGGTTGTGCAAAAGACCCCAAAAGACCCTTGTGGTCAAAACATTTAGCAGAAAAGTCATTCGTTTGCAAATTAATTAAAGGACAACGTGTCATAACATTACTCCAGCCGGTTAAACTTTCAGCCGGATAAAGCAAAACATAAACAAACACCAACTCCAGTGTCTCATAACGTGTATAAATCCAACAGGAAAGATGGCAGAAAAGAAATAAACATGCAGACACACACACACTCACTCACTCTCTCTCTCTTACACAGTATGTGTGTGTAACTCTGATCTGATCCATCGTAGTAGTGCAGCGTGATGACATCTGATTTAACCTCCGAAATGACACGACCTTTAAAGATCCTGTAGCTCAGCTTCGTAAAGGATTCGCTCAATGCTTATGCATGTGTTATAAAGTCTGTGAGCAAATGGTTCTGATTTCACAATGACTGGGAGAACTCTTAAAGGTTCTATGTTGAATCCTATAGCAAAGAAATCTGAACCAGAAGGCTAAGAACCCTTAAGTACCCTTTGAAATCTTAAAGCACCCTTACATACACAGTTTACTCTTTTGGAATCCTTATGGACCATAAGTCTGACAGAACCTTTACAAAAACCATAGAAAACAATCATGGAACACTTATGTACCCCACAAATTCTTATAGCACCCCAGTATGAAAACCTTAAGTACCCCACAAGCCCATATAGACCCCTTAACTACTGTACATTGAATTCTTATAGAACATTAACCATTATGGAACACCTACATGACCTTTACCTCCCTCAGAAACCATTATTGACCCCTTAAGTATCTTATTGTCCATTATCCATCCATCTAGGAAGCTCTGTAGTCCAACTAGGGACCGTGGAGGCCGATGGTGACCGGTGTATTTACTCCCATCTTGTACGACTGTGGTAAGACCTCCGGTCAACAGTCACACACACATTTACACACTACTGGAAATTTGGAAATGCCAATAAGCCTAATCTGCATGTCTTTGGACTGTTTTTGAAGAACATGCAAATTCGACGTGGGAATCGAACCCAGGACCTGGAGGTGCAAGGCAACAGTGATAACCACTACGCCACCGTGCCGCCATTATCTGTTATAGAACACTTATATGACTTTACATCCCTCATGAAAACTTACAGATGCCTATAGAATATATATATGGATATGGGTCAGGGGTAGCTCAGTGGTTGAGGCATTGGACGATGTTTCAGAAGGTCGCAGGTTTAAACCCCATAACCACCAAGTTGTCCCTTTTGAGCTCTTAAGACTCAACTGCTTAGATGGACAATGAGACAAAAATGTACAGTAAGTCGCTCTGGATAAGGACGTCTGCCAAACACTTCAATCTTAATGTAGGACCCTTAATTACACCACGACCCCTTACAGAACTCTAAAAGGACCCTATACATTCCTAAATGAAAATCCGAAATGTTGCAAAGTCAGCACTCATTCTGAGCAATTCACGATATGTGTTAAGACTGAAACTAAAAGATGGGAATATTTTTGACTCAGGCGTCTGACATCAGGACCGACACCATTTGCATCATTAGAACAGAAACTCAAAGAGATATGAATGTCTCCTGGGAGATCTCCTCCCACTCAGGGACAGGGACGTGTGTGGAGAGACAGAGTAAGGCCCTGTGCTGTGATTCGACCCGCCGCACTGCCCGGTCGGTCCACGGCGGGCGCTGTTCTCTGCCGAGGAAGCCGAGACCGAGGCGCTCTGCCAGCAGGGTTTGTTTCCTCTAAACGTGAAGAAGGAGCCTGAAAGGAGCGTAAACACGGCACTTCCTCCACAACTCTGGTTTTTATTCTCTGCTGCAGTTCTCTGATGTCTTGGCTCACTCTGGAGCACACTAATGCTCTCCACACACACACACACACACACACACACCTAGGGTGCAGCATTACAATTTTGGCCCTGTCCATATCAATATGGATTTTTTCAAAAATGTTTCTCTCATTGTTTTGACCTCCTGTCCACAAGAAAACTGTGTTTTGGAAACGAACTCTCTAAAGAAATTCCTAAACTTGTTTTAGTTTAGTTTTATTTCCGAAATTTTAAGATTTCCCAGAAAGCTTCTTTGTGATGATGTCCATTGCTAAACAAATAAAACTGGACAGAGTTGAATACACTTTGTACGAACAGGAACATCCCAAAAAAATAAATAAATAAATAAATGCTTATGCAGTGGTGTGTTTTACATCTGAATGTTTTAGGGCTCCATTTATCTCTGATGATGACCAGGACAGCATCTACTCAATTATAATATTTTTACTTAACTACACCCTAAGGTGGAGCAGACGGAATATAACAGCACCGAACTGTAGGAGCAACTTACGCTCGCGCACAACATAGGCACGAGCCGGCGTTTGGTTCGGCTCAGTCCGGTCGCTCGTCTGAAATCTGAGTGGCAAAAACGCCTTACATTATAAAAAATATCAGTATATGCCGATAGGTTGTTAAATACGGTAAGCTGGTTTGGTGTAGAATTAAATGTCACCATTTGGACTTAAATACGCCAACGCCTAAGAGTCTTGGCTTGTATCATTACTGCGGTGGTCCGTATTGTTCGGCAGCAAACGATGGCTTTTAACTCTAAGTGATCCAGTGAGGAGCTTCTCGTTTCTTCAACGGCAATATGAGAAGACGTTTCCTGTGATCGCAGGAAAGATGCTAAGGCTTTCAGAAGGGTTGAAGTAATGTACTGCATAAAGCAAAGACAACAACTAGGGAGACGGCTGGAGATGGGGTTGAGAACTGTTCAACACATTGTTCAAACCTGTAAGGATTATATTATACTGTAGAGAAGAAAATCACAAATGAGCATGAGGACTCACAGGATTGGGACTAAACAGCTGTGTGTCTATAAGAAAACCACTTGTTAGTGAGACTCATCAGAAAAAAAAAATACATCAGTTTGTTACGGAGCATAAAGACTGGACTTTGAAGCGATGGAAAAAGGTCATGTGACCTGATGAGTCCAGATTGAGCCTAATCCGGGTTAGGTTGGGGTTGCTTCTTCAGTCGCTCGGGTCGAGACTCAGCAACGTTACGTGGCAATAAAATGAAGTCAGCTGATGACCCGAATGTACTGAATCACCAGAACATCACATCTATGGAGTTTGTCTTCTTCCCTGATGGCACAGACATTTTCTATGACTCATGAATGTGAAAGCCATGTTTTTTTTTTCTCTTATTCACTTTAAAAAAGTGGCTCTGTGAGGATAATAGTATGTCCACACATGACCTTAACCCCAGGGAAAGTCTTTAAGATGTGTATGAGAAGACTTTATGGAGGGGGAAGATCTCATCTAACACTTAGTGCAATTTGTTCAGGCCGTGTAGATTGACCTTCATGACCTTCATGTTGGTCCTCAACTAACTAATAAAAAAAAGGAACTGATTTCTTTGCTCGGTTCCTCACTTTGTTAATTAGGAACCTATTTTGTCCTCATCTTCATCTTCTTATCCAGAGTGAAGCCCGTACTTTGCTGCAAAGCAAACAAAAGTTGATCTGGAGCCAGAAAGTGATTGCAGCTTTCAAACAAACCCCAAGAAGGAAGTGATGGCATGGGCCTCTGGGCCAGATCAGGTTGTATCGGAAAGGGTGAGTCAGATGGAGAGGATTTCTGGGAGAGAGAGAGAGAGAGAGAGAGAGAGAGAAAGCTCTGAGACCAGAGGTGTGAACTGAGCACCAGCCGTGTGGCAAGTTTCCAATCGCTTTCCCAAATCCGTCATGGGAACATCGCCTCTGTTTTCTTTTCATTACAGCTCCAATCCTTCCTCGATCCTTCCAAACAACAGTGGAATAACAGCTTATTTGCTCTGTGCGGCCTTTGCCGAGGCCGGAGGGATCGCAGTTTTGCACTCGGCACTGCCGGTCCGCTCTGGCACGCCGCTGCAGTGGCCTTCGATGATGTTGAAAACAATCTTTCCTCTCAGTGTAAACTTAATCAGAAGAGAATCAGGGAACCATTACAACGGCTCCATTTTTCCCACGTCAATCACCGACCTGAGATAATTTGCGCCAAGGTTCAATGGAAGCTTCCTGCTTTGGCTTTTTTGCAAGATAGTAATGCTAAAGAAAACGCAAATCAAATTTCCTCTTGTCAAGATGCCTTCATCGGAGGAGAGCCTCACATCCTCATGTTTTATTTATTTATTTATTTATTTATTTATTGTTTAATATGGTTTCTGCACTAAACATGAATGCATTTTCATAGTGTACAGTAATACTCAGATTGAAACCTGTTTCAAAAAATTGCCGCAAAGATTTTTTTCCTTTAATTTGCAGACTTTTAAAAACGTTTGACTTATTAAACATCATCATCTATTTGTAATCAGTTTATAATTACATTTAATGTTCCATGAAACAAGTTCTCACTTGCATTATAGCAGTGATAAACAGTCTCCCCCCCCCCCCCCACCAGTTAAACCTTTTTATAAAGTGAATAAGGCGGGAAAAAAAAAACATGGCTTGATTCATTAAGGTTAAACTCCGCCTCGTCTTGAAGCTTTATTTCTGACTGTTAGAAAACCGCTGGTACTGGAGACTCCTTCCATCAAGTAAATAATAATCACGTTAAATAATAAATGTCTCCTCACCACAGCAGCAGATTTGATGTGATCATATGAAGCAGAGATGTGAACAAACTATATGTTTAAATATGCTGTCAGTGACCCCGTTATGAAGTGCTAACTTTTTGCCTACTTTTATTTTTCAAGAACGTTTTTTTGTAATACGTAACGGGCGCCAGATTTCCCATGTCACCTCTGACACTAGAACGAAACGGGAGACCCTTCTGTACTGTTTTATAAAGAATGTGATATTGCAAGGCCGTGAGCCAGAAAAAGGGGGAACCTGGGACACAACCACATCTGCACACAGAACGATAGCTCCTTTTAACACAGGAAAATATGGAGCTGGAAAATCTGTCCAAAATGACCCCGGAGAAGAAATCACAGGCTGTTTAACCAAGCTGGAGGAGACGACTCCACCTCAGATCACTTAGCTTTTAATATGTAGACGGTCACCGCAACAAGATTTCAGAGGCCCGACCTTCAGCCCTTCAAATCCCCTCCAAACGTGAGTAGTTTAGGAATTCCGGAATACCATCCCAAGCGTGAAGCCTCGCCCGCTCTCGCCCGGCACTTCACGGAGGGCAATTTTCCTCTGGCTGAGCTTCCCAAAGCTGCCTCACCTGGAACCAATCTGTAACACAATCGAAGTGTCCTGACTTGAAAGCCTCGCTCCCTTCCTTTGATAGTCTCCTCCTGGTAGTCTGCACGGCGCGGCAAATAGTTCCTTTGTAATCTTCAGCTACAAATGTGAGTAAAGATGGAGGCCTAATATCTGGCCATCAAAGTGAATTATGCAAATGGATCCATAACATAGCTCAGACACTCTTCGCGATGGCCTTTTCTCCCCTTAAACGGAGCGGGAAGGTTGGGTAAAGGATGGAAACTGTTAAGCTGCTGTCATCCTTTACCAACTCAATGCTTGTTACCGATAATTGTTCCTCTTTTTATCTGTAATCTCAGAGCCAAACGGTTCCAGCCTTCACTGACAGGTGCTACAGACGTTCCTCCGTAACACTTTCACGTCTCGGCGACGGTACGCCGCGGCAGAACCCAGAGAGGACCGAGCCCCTAAAGAGGAAAGCGATTAAACTTTAATAGCTGTCCGTTCAGGGTCCAGGGGGATTTCTACCCTGAGTCAACATGTCAGACCTCATTTCCTTTTCTCTGACTTTTACCCCCGGAGAGACTCCTGCTTGAAAGCTGAGGGAATTCTGAGATGGCACAAACAGTCTGTTTGGTGTTTACCACGCTGGTGAGAACACAGCAGGTCGGTGAGAGGCTGTCTCGATCCGCTTTCGACACGGACGACTCTGACGCTGTAGGAAGCGAATTAAACATGCCATGTGTTTCGGCTTGCAGGTTTCATCCAAGAGGTTTTTTTGTTTTGTTTTGTTTTGTTTTTTTTGCTTTGCTTAACCGAGCCAAAGAACAGAGCTGTAACACTGCAGAAATAAATAGAAAACGAACAAAAAAAATTCTTTATTTACACTGCAGGGCTGAAAAACAAAGCTGCACACTCTAACACGTTGATGTTTGACCGCCTTGAGCTTTGATCACGTCGTGCAATGTGATGTCCAAGTCAGGTGTGAAAGTGATCCTTCATGCGGCCCAGAACAACTCGCTCACCCAGCTGTTTCGTCGCAACCCTGTGAGTTTACGTTACATCGAATGCGTGTTGAAATGCTGATAATTTCACTATTAATCATCGCTCTGGTTTCTTCATCAGGCGTTTAAGTCAACCCAGATCACGCTCATTCGTTATTTCTTTACAAGCACATTTCTTCTGTGAAGTTGACCGTCAGCACCATCATCCGGGTTTTCATCATCACCTTGCTGAAGAGTTTACAACCTAACTACAATTATTTCAATCATTTCTTTGTTTTCTTTGCTTGATCCAGACCAGTAATGTTCTGCTGGACAGGCGGTTTATGGAATTATCTAATCATTCATTTAGCACATCTCTCCATGCTCTCCATCCTCACGATATCTACGTAATGTTTCTCATCAGTGTGTCTTTAACAATGAATGATTAATGGATTTGTTTTTTTTTTGTTTTGTTTTTTCCCCCAAGAACATTTCAACACTTTTTTTGCTTTGTGTAAATGTAGGTTGAGCAAACAAACCAAATCCAATTGCTCAAGAGAATGTATTTCACTCTGATTCTGATTCAGTAAACAGATTTATAGGTGTATATCGTTTTTTCTTTCTGGAAGCTAAACCACTGAGCACATGGGAACCGGTAGAGCTTCGGCGATCGAGCCAAAATCCCACCTGTGGCATGTCAGTCTGAAACAAACGCTCGCATCCAAACGACGGCTCACATCAAAAACTAGCAGCAAGCTATAAGAAACAGAGTCCGTTCAGTCCATTAAGAGGCACGAGATAATAGTTTTGGTGTGAAATTCCAGCTCCGTAATGGCCATTTTAAACAAATGCACCCAGGACATGCATCTTTAGACTCTAGCATGTTTACGGTCTTGGAGAAAGCTTTCATCAGTCTCAGCAGGTACACAGACTAGCAGACCATTTTATAGCAAAGGGACGCTAAACTAAAAGGCTATACGTGGCCGAGCACTAACAATGCGGTTGCTATATATGGGGCCACGAGCCGAAATTCTTCTTTCTTGCGTTCTCCTACAAAAATGCTCATCAGGGGGAAGAAAAAAAAAAAAAAAAAAACAGCATAGCTTTCCGTCTGCGTATCTGACAGGCTTATTTACCAGCCGGGCGCATGTGATTTGAATTGAGTGATTAGCAGTAATTGAGTTAACGGTAGAAAACCAGAGCACGTGGATATAAAGCAGAAAATAAAAGAGTAAAGCGCACTGCCTGAGTGTGGCTTTTGTCCCTCGAATGGGTTGCGGTCGTTACCTTGGAGCACGAATCACAAGTTCTGGTCGGCGCGAGGCCAGAAGATGCTGGTGTAAAGATGCCCTGTGTAAAGGCTCGGCGTCGCATATTACGCATTTACAGTAAATCCTGATGAATTATGGGATGTTCTCTAGCTTGTTTATAGCACAGCTGTTCGACAAAATGAAAATCTCAGTTGTGTTGCACTTACATTTAAAGTAAAGTAAAGTAAAGCCTTTATTTTGTCACATATACATTACAGCACAGTGAAATTCCTTCTTCGCATATCCCAGCGTAACTGGGGTCAGAGCGCAGGGTCAGCCATGGTACAGCGCCCCCTGGAGCAGTTAGGGTTAAGGGCCTCGCTCAAGGGCCCAACAATGGCAACCTGGCTGAGCTGGGAATCGAACCGCCGATCTAAGGGTACCATTTGACTTTGATCTTTATTTAAAGCTATGCTTTTAAACTCGTCCAGAAGTTAATATGTACTGTAAGTATACTCCACATTCAGATAACATTGGAACACTAACTGAGCCTGGTATCTTCAATTTGCTTCAGACTGATGATTCTAGTCATATCACCTGGACACTGTAGATACAGCATGTAAATGTCCTGTATTGCATTAATCTCTATAATAAAGGTTAATGCAATTTTTTTCCCCCCACAATAGATTAGATGAATAATTTCAGTGGAAGCTACATAAGTAGGTAGAAAGCATGAGCGGGTACATCGGCGTTGGACTTGCACAGATTTAGATCTTGATAGATGTAGTAATTCAAATCACTGAACCAGATGCAACACATGAGCTGAGAAATAGTTATTTAGAAAAAATCATATTTTTCCCCTTGTTACGCAAACTACTGAGAATGAATGAATCTTCTGAATGATTAGCAAACCTCTACAGTATATCTAATACGAATACCATGAAACGTCTTAGATGATACTTTCCATATAAACACCCTGGCCAAAGTCACATGCTATAAGATTTTATTTGACCATCTTTAGCTTTAATTACACACTAGTCCACATGAACGTTGCCGAGTCTCGACCTGAGCGACTGAATCGACCCCAGATCATAACATAACACTGTCTCCAGAGGCTCGTACAGTGGACGCTATGCATGATGGGAGCGTCGCTTCATGCGCTTCCCTTCTCACCCTGACACGCCCATCGCTCTGGAATAGGCTCAGTCTGGACTCATCAGGTCACATGACCTTCTTCCAATCGATCCCAAGTCCAGTCTTTATGCTTCCTAGCTCTCAAACCGAAGTCTCAATAACACGTTGTTTTCTTATGGACACACACAGCTGTTTAGTCCCAGTCCTGTGAGTCGTCCATTTTTTTTTTTTTTTTAAAGCATCTTCACCAAGCGTCCACGTCGTCTCGCATCACGCTCGTTCAGAACGTTTTTCTAACCACGTTTCTTCTGTGAATTTGAACATTCAGCGCTATCGCCATCCAACCTTCCACTAACCCGTCTGCAGTCATTTCAGCAATCGCCCTAGTTGTCTTAATGAGTCTTTATTAATTGCACATTATCGCAGTTAAAAATGCTTTAATCAGACGCCAGGCCACCAATAATTAACCAATACAAGTGTTCGTAAATATATTTCCATTCATATTAAAGAATGGACAAAGAACATGACCTCCTTTAACCCCTAAATATGAGTTCCTTTAAATAGATTGCTACTAAAGGAATTATTTCCATGCCTTGATGATGCCAGTCAACAGTTTAACTGGACCCCTAGGGCAGGAAAACTTGTGAGTATAGAGGAAATAAAATTCATTCCGGTGTTGTAAATCCATACAAAAAGAAGCCTGTGATACAGAGATGATGCGCAGTTCACCCGATATAGCTGTCGATATCAGTGACAGTCTGTTATTCTAACACTACGGCGTCAGCCTGCGGGCGCTCCACATCTCCACACTGCTCTCTTTTGTTTACAGGAAGTCCCGCTGCCTTCAGGCACAGCGACCCCACCCCCGGCTTCCTCCCGCCTCTCCACCCGCACAACGCCTTCCGCCTGTCCAGAGGAAGAGTCTGCATACTAAAACTAATCGATTCTTCTTGCCTCTTGTGTTACAAGGTCCATGTTAATCTGATTAATTTGTTGACAGAGTTCTGGAAATGTTTAAGACGTGTTGTGAGATTTCAAATGCGGCAGGCAGAGGAAGTCGTAAGCCGTGCAAGCCGTAGGGGTCAAAGGTCAGAGGGTGGATTTGACTTGAACTCACATTAAAAGTGAATTTCTGCATATAAACAATATATTTATTTTTAAAAATGAGAAGAAATTCAATCCTGAAATTCCAAAAAAAAAAAAAAAAAAATCAGCTTGTCATCTTTTGTTACCAAGAAAATCCTCAGAAAAAAAAAAAGTTTTAAAGTTACAGCTTTAACTCTGACTGTTATAAAACGCTGACACTGGAGACTCCTTCCGTACGTTTTGTTGCTTTGTTGCCATAGAAACGATCGATTCAAACGGTCGCATTATTATCAGTGATCCGCATCCGCGCTACTGCCAGGTCGGCTGTTACAGAAAAACCCGTCAACACCTCCTGACCAATCAGAATGCAGAACTCGACAGCGCTGCGTTTTAAGTTTTATTCCTCTGACTATTATGAATGCCGGTAACGTGTTAAGTCATATTAGTGACAGCGTTTCCTCCAGCAGAAGTGAGCAACTTTGAAGATGAGATCGCCTCACCGATGACCCTTCGACCTCAGACCCGGTAAACAGCACTGCCGGCGGTAATTGAAATCACCTGCACCTCGCTGACTGCATGAACAGAGCTTTGTTCGGACCCGAGCTTGCTTCTGACTACCCGCATTATCCGGAGGGTGCGCTCCGGCTCGAGTCCAACCCAGGGATGTTTTTAGATCTTGCCAAACCGAAGGCCATAATAAGCCGACTGACCTGGTGCTGTTGAATTCATTTTTTAACAAATGTCACTAAATGAGCTATTCAAATCTGTTTAAACGTAAACCTTACAACTAACCAAGGGGGAAAAAAAGGATGATCCGTGTACGCTAAAAAAGATAAAGTTCAGCAAGCATGCATCCATGTACAGCTCTGCGAAATGAATGAGGACACAACGTCTTCCATCCAAGTGCGTCCTCAATTGAATAAAGAACATGACTCTGATTAGGGAGTGAATTTTGAAAGAGCTTCTTTTCTGCTGGGACGCAGGACATTCCGAGGCATTAAGCACAGGACAGGCTTTCTTTCTTTCCCGTCGCTGGAATGACCTCGACACCAGAGGTCAGCGCTGTCACAATACCTGATACACTGGATGTGAGAACTTCATTACACTCGCACTTCAACATACACTTGTGGCTCGACCGTTAGATCTGCAGGAGCTCGGGAATACAACTTTAAGATATATATATAATTTAAAACTGAATCACGAAAACCACAAGACACAAGTGTCCAGGGAGAGGATGTATAATAAACGAGAAAAGTTTGGATAAATACTAACGCTTCTGTCTTTTATACTTAAACATTAAACAATACAAATATACTGAAAGCAATGCAAAGCTCGAGAGAGAGAGAGAGAGAGAGAGAGAGAGAGAGAGAGAGTTGATTGTGATGCTCGCTCTACCATGTAACAATAAT